>JAHUTJ010001859.1:0-16055 GCA_036250325.1 Characodon lateralis
ACAAACAGGATCCTGGCGTAGGTTCCTGTGGAGTCCAGGTGCCGGAGGATGAAGTGAAGGGCTAAGTTGACTGCATCATCTACAGACCTGTTGGCTCTGTAGGCAAACTGCAGGGGGTCCAGGAGGGACCCATTGCAGTGATGGGGCAGTAATGGGGCAGAATTTGCAGTGATGGGGCCAGCGTGATGCTGGGAATGAAGTCAGGTGTTGGGAAGCTGCTCCAGGATGACTTTCCAGGCATTGTGCTGTGGGACTGCCTTAATCACAGACTGGGGCTGGCTATGGAACAGGCACTGGACACAACATGGGGAACAAAAGACTTCCAGGCCTTCCTTGACAGTCTATATTCATTGTATAGCCATTAGCCAAAAAACACGCAAGAGCTGAGTGAATGTGTTCACAATTTGCACATCACACTCACACAGTTGGAAGTGTTCAATGTCCGCGGGGTTGCTTCTTCATACAGGATAGTCACTGCAGTTTGGCATTCTTATCCAACAATGGCGCAACATTTCAGTGAGGCATCAGAGAATGAGACATAGGGCAGCAGAAAGAGGGGTAAATTCAAAGGTCTGCTGTTTAAGCTGTGCTCTAACTTCACTAAAAAGTATTTCACTGATGGCAGATGTCCTGACTGAACTGAAGACACTGTCAGAGATTCTTCAAAACAGGAAGATCACACTCCCAAAGGCCCATGAGATCATGACAATGTATGTCAAACGCATTGAAAGTCTCAGTTTATACCCAGGCCAACATGTAGTTGAAGCTAGCCAGACAGAGGAAGAGATGAAATTTAAAGGAGAACAGATAAGAGTTGGCAAGTCTCTGATCGTTGAATCTGTTTTTTTCAAGCAGTGGCAGAGAGTCTGGAAAGCAGACATTTTACAATTACCGCTAACAAAGCACAGGCCAGTGTCACAGCCACCAGAAAAGAGACTTACAATGAACTTCTAAATCAAATGACAATCCTTAACCCTGACAAATGGGTCCATGGCAATCCTCGACATGGAGAAGATGAGGTGAAGGCTTTGTGCCATGTCTTGCATCTGAATGATCATGAGGTACACCTTGGATTCATTGAGTAAAAGTCAGATGGAGGATGAAGCATTCCCAACAAGATGAAGAAATTCCTTGTGGCAGTGTATACATAGTCAGCAAGTAATGCAGATTTTCAGTACCATGAACTATATAAAGAATGAGGTTCAAACTTACAATGAAGAATGCTGCAAACCTCTTCTTTATCAGCTTAGTTGGACCACCGTGCATGCATTAGGAAGAACGGGGTTGATTGTCAAAGTCAATAAATCTTGCACTGTGTTGGGACCCAGCCATGGTTACAAAAAGAAAGGCCAGTACGAACCTTTCTGGAGCTTTCAAAATAAATCGCATTAACCTACTTCCAGCACAGCCAGGAAAAGGAGTAACAGCTGACTTCCCGTGACGTCACTGTCCAAATAAAAACCTTGCTTTTGCAACAAACTGACCTCTTCCACGCAGGTCCTCAGAGGAACTGGACGGAGGGACACAGTGCGCTAATGTCTCTTTGCAGGCAAACACATATAACTCTTCAAACTGGATCCAAGAGTGTCATACGATCACGCGATCATATGCACTAAGTTAAGTAGGAATGAATTGCTGTTTGTGTATCCGGTCATTCATGAACGGGGGTAATTAAGGTACAAGCGTGGCTTGACTTTCTCTCTGAGATCTCCAGAAGCAAACTGTGTTCCAAAGAGTTCCCAGCAGAGACCCTGTCTCTACGACGCCGAGTGGAGCAGTTTTCCCGGTCTGAAGGGAGGACAACGGGACCGCATCATTATGGTTACAGCAGTAACGTGCAGTTAGGCCGGCCGACAGAACAGGCTGCCCCCCCAACAACTCTGTCGCCCGGACAACTTTTTCTCAGCACGGTTCACATAAGAGGTTGTGTTTTGGGGAGAGAGAAGTAGTTTAGAATGAAATAACCTAAACATTTTTCGTTTTATGACATTTGGTTTTGTTTGTGTTGAAACTCAGCCATCTTGGTGCCAGCAGATTATCTACTCAGCACATGTGCTCAGTTTCTGTGTTCTATGTTCGTTTTTGTTTTTTTAAGTTAAGACAAACGTTATTTAAAGGGTGATTTTATACACAGAAGATCGACCATAACGCGCCATCCACGCTAATGCATTTTAACCCTTTTCTTAATGGTATTTTAAAGGTATGTATTTGATTCTGATGATAAGCTACAAGCTTCTTTTGTTATTTTCCATCATGACATTATGGAAAATAATGAACTTTATCACAATATGCTAATATTTTGAGAAGGACCTGTATTGTACAGGGGTTGGACAATGAAACTGAAACACCTGTCATTTTAGTGTGGGAGGTTTCATGGCTAAATTGGACCAGCCTGGTAGCCAGTCTTCATTGATTGCACATTGCACCAGTAAGAGCAGAGTGTGAAGGTTCAATTAGCAGGGTAAGAGCACAGTTTTGGTAATTTTTTTGTTTTCCATTGTTTATGGTTTTATTTTACATTGCTGTATTTATTTTAAATCTGTATATATCGAAAATTCTATTATAATTTTATTTCTATAGTTTTTTTTTTTTTTACTGCCCGGCAGTCGCCACTCTGGGGATTGGTGTCCTGGTCTCTGACGTCATTTACCCGCGACGCCGCTTCCATCTGCTTGTGCACTCTGCGGTGGTCAGGTTTCTGTAAAGTTTGCTTTGAAGGGATTTATGAGCTATGAGCTCCAAGCGAGCGCAGAATGAGAGCGGAGACACAGACATGAAGAAGAAGAAGAAGAAGAGGAGCAGCAGCAGCGTGGAGACCGTGGAGCTCTGTGGAGCTGTAGAGGAGGAGGAGGTAAAGAGAGCAGTGAAGGAGGCATGGAGCAACAAGACCCACTACAGCAAAGGTTAGTAGACCCAAACATATTAGCCGTGATCTGCGGACTGATGCTGGTTCTGATCACGTTTGTGGTACCATTATTAGCTCCATTCAGAAGCACCTCCAGAACGTTTTGTAGGGTGGACAGATGGAGGCCACGGAAAATCTTGGGGTGCCACACTCAGCCACATGCTGTAGTGGTTTGTGTCGTTGTATCAAAGTGAAAAACTCAATTTTTGTGGTAATCTTTTCGTTTTCTCACTATCCAAACACCAAGAAAGTACACCCCATAAATATATTTTGCTCAATTATTGTAGGACTGTAAATCAGCCTCTCACATCTATGTGAAGGAATATTAGCCCTCACGTCTTTAAATCATTGCTTCAGTTCATTGAGGTCTACAGGTAGTTGTTTCTGCACAGTCCTCTCAATTTCAGGTTGAGATCTGGACTTTAACAGGCCCATTACAACACCCAGAACACACCAGCAAACCAGTTGCAGATTTGCCCAAACTGTCAGACCGGCGACCTTTCATTTAACTGCAGAACACTTCAGTGTGGAGATAAGTTCATGGTCAACTCAAATGCCTCTTTCACTAAACCTTTCAACTATAAATGAGCCGCCTCTAAACTTCCTGTTCCCTATAATAAATCACATGGAGACAGTGATATCCTGCTCAGCTGTCAGCTTTCAGAAATGATCACCCCTTTCAAAGCAATAATGGCAGACACACTCAGTTTAGTAACACTATTGTTGGGCAAGCAAATGCTTTAGATTTAATTGAATGTCTCACCTTCTGTTTCCTCTAGTCAGAAATGATAACTGGGCCTTGTCTATGCTTTTAAATTCTGCAGCTCGGGGGTCATACAAACCATACGTCATCACTAAGTCACTCTCTTGACCCATGCTTCCTTTTATAAAAGTCACCTGGGGCTGAAACTACTTTGCTGGACGTCTTTGGGGCATAACAATGGCAGGCTGACCTCTATCTACCTTGTTTAAAAAAAACCCACAGAGATGGAATAAAAGGCGCTGTAATCCCACATTAAACGTTTTGTGAAAGGGTTCAATGACTGTAAGGTTCCCCAGACCTGTGGCTGCGGAACAACCTAATATCAAGTCATGACCCCGCCACCACCATGCTTGACAGTTTGTTTGAGTATGTCCTAGGGTTTTATAGCCAAACATCTCTACTTTGATATGTGCAAATTCTTTGAGCCTTAAATGATTTAACATTTGACTGAATTTTGATGGGCAGTAAATTGATTCGCTAGATTGATGGCTAATGCCTGTTATATAAAAACCTAACTTCTTGTTGTGCAGGAGATCTGGAGTTGGACTGCCACCCTTTCCCTCACTGCATAATCAAGAACTTCCTCAGCTGCCAAACCTTTGTTGAAAACCTACAGAGAGAGCTGCTTGAACTCAGCTTCAACGAGAAGTCAAATGATCTTTACAAATTTAAACAGGTGACCGTCAAACCCATTCATCACACTGGTTTATTCTTGCAGGGTCTGTTTTTTTTTTTAAAAATAACTAGTTTTTTCCTCATTTTCTTTAAGTCGGATGATCTGAAGAAGAGAAAAGAGCCACATATTGCAGCAATGAGGTAACAAATAATATATGCAGATATTTATGAGACATTAAAACAGGACAGAATGAGATTAATGTGTATTAGAAATGCTTTCAGGTAATAAACAAGCAGCACATTTTTACCAAAATAAACTCAGATGCCCATTTTCTCTTGACATGTGTGGGTTATTGTTGTCTCACATAGGAGACACTGATGTGACATTTAATGGGTGGTTAATCTCTTCTGCTCCTGCACCTGATCCAGAGCTTATCCCTGATACCAGACGCACAAACCTACTTTTACTGTAATCAATACTTCCTATCTCACAGAGCGGCCTTTTGCGTCTATAAACCCATGTTACCAAAGCAGGTGCAATAATGATGGCTGAATTCAGCTGAAACAGCTCCTTGGTGAACAGAGGAGCCTTACATATGCTTAATAGAGAACAGTTGTCACTGCTTTCATTGCTGTTCTACTTTTTCTAGATAATGTGACAAAACTACAGAGAGAGAACTTAAAACAATGCCTTGTTTTTTAGGCTGTTTCTGCTACTTGTTGTCCCTGTCACTGATTGAAGTACTCAAAGCATTTCTAGTCAGAAAATATAATAAAGGCCTATTGGCGTGATAGAAAAATCACACTATTATGTTTACCCATGTATTAAAATTGTTTTAATCTCTTTAAAAATATTTAACGACAAAAATATACACAAAACAAAGCCTGACACACCAAAGGAGAGATCTATTGAAAAAAATAAAGGGGCAGTAAATATACTGCAGGTAAAATAAAAACTCCATGGCAAGCATTTTTCTTGATACAGAGAATAAAATATAAAATAATGGGGTTGGTTTCTTAAAAATATGTCACGGTCACTCACCTGGTGCTTCATAACCCACAGTTTGGGTCCTGATCAGCAGTTAGTGAATCACTCCATTACAGAACCAACTTTAATTAAATCATAAAGACCTAACAAGAAAAATGTAAAGCTTTCATGACAGAAGAGTCCTATCAAGTCTATGTAGATCCCTTCTGAAATGTTCTCCCAATAAACACTCAATTGCCATATTTATGTCAAATTTCAGTTGACAATCTATTTTTAGTAGCAGCAAGGTTTACTTTGTTTGTGCAATATGTTATTTTTGTCTGCATTGCTAACTAAAAATGTTTTTGTAACTAATATGATTTATTTGTATGATTATTTATTAACTATTTATTATTTATTTATGGATCTTAGCATTTATTAATTTAGCGGGATTAATGATCGCTTCCACCAGGGGGCGCCAGAGATCACCTCTGAACTCATAGGACCGTTTCTTGTGTTAAATAATGAAATAAAAAGGGCATCGTTAACGCTTGGTGAAGGGACTGTAACCTCATGATATGAATTGTAAGGTACAGTGGACTGGGTAAGCGCTTTATGTTTTATCTTCATAATTCAAAAAGGATGGAGGAGTTGATGATTTCTGCATCACCTCTGAATCCAAGTTGACACTGGAGATTCTTACCCTGAAAGTGAGGTAATACATGCTACACCATTAAAGGCGTGTTCATTGTTAATTTTATGTTCTAAGAGTATTCATTTCCATTGGTATGTTTTATCATAATGGACTTTAAATAAGGCTGTATGTGTGTTTTCATTATTTATTGATAATGATTTTTTATCGAAAATATTGCATTAACCTTTCTCTTGAGTGAAACTGCTGTCCTTTATATGGTTGACCTAAGACATTTAAAAAAGCAGTCAGACCCATATGTTAGCACATATAGTACATTATAAGAACATTATATGTTCTTATAATGGAGAGCTGTGGTTCTGATAGAATGCTCTCCTTATAGCACATAAAAACAAACCTTTTGTGTCTCCCTTCAAAAAACCTAAGAAGCTGACTATGAGCTGCCTATTAATGAAATCCATCCTTGTGGATTAAATGGTGCTATTAAATATACAATAAGAGCCCCCCCGTCTGTGGTCATCTATAATTCATGTTGCAGTAAATGTCATGGAAAGCTTTTTGGTCACTTCAACAGCCATGTGTTTGTATTTACTGAATGTTGTTATTGTGTATGCTGTTAAATGTTTCCGCTTCTTTAGGGCTGCACTGTTTGGCCGTTTCCGCTCCTGGCTCGGAGACGTGTTAGGGGTTGAGCTGGAGCCCACCGTGGATATTTCCTGTGCTAAATATGAATATACAGGTGAGATTTATCTGCAAACCCAGAGACATGGGGAAAGTTGTTGCGTCTGGCTTTGAGTAAATAACACTTTGTCTCATTTGAAGATGTTCTTTTGTGCCATGATGATGAGCTGGAGGGGAGGCGCGTTGCTTTCATTTTGTATCTTGTGCCTCCATGGCAGAGCAGCGACGGTGGCACCCTGGATCTTTACTCGACAGACAGTAGGTACCTCAGATCTTGTTTGTGTCTGCAGCTGTATTGTTGGATAACAGCTGAGTGTTATCACTATCATCAGGTAATTTCCAGCCAGAGAGTATAGCTAAGTCACTCGTACCTTCTTGGAACACCCTCGTCCTGTTCGAAGTGTCTCCAGTATCTTTTCACCAGGTGAATATTTGGGTGTTTTAAGCCCTGTTGCTTCAAAGAGGAGGCTTTAATGAGCTGATTTTGTTTTTTTCTTGCAGGTTTCTGAAGTTTTTTCACAGGACAAGTGCCGTCTGTCTCTGAGTGGCTGGTTTCACGGACCCTCTTTGGAGCGGCCTCCTCGTTTTAAAGAGCCGTCCATCCTGAAGCATCCGCACTTACCGAGAGATGTGAGTGATTTTGGGAAAGAGTGTTAAGTTATAGATACAGCACTTATTTAGGATCCAGGCTAGAATAAAGTGGAAAAGGAAGATATCCTTTGATTATAGGTTTAAATATTTTCTAACCTCACATTTTAAAGTTTCTCATCATTTTTGACAGTTAATTTATTTGCAATAAATTTGTATATTTTAAAAAGCAGTTTTATTCCATTCACAATCAAAGTGACAAATTTCAGGAGGTCGGGGGCCTTTTCTTATCTTCACCTTGAATTTCCCCTCATGCACTATAATTTAATCTTTATTTATCTGTGACGGATCTTTTCACCTGTTCTCTTTTATTTAAAGATTGTAATCATGGTTGACTTTGGTTGTCTTTAATTTCTTTGCCTTCAGTACAGCATCATAGTGAGACATCTGGCTCAACAGTGTTTGGCACCAGCTGGAAAAAACACATTTGAACTTTTTTAAATGTTAATATGTAATGGTATCCAATCACAGATCATTTATGGTGCTGTGAAAAAGTATTTGCCCCCTTACAGATTTCTTCTGTTCTTGCTTTTTTGTGACTGTTAAATGTTTCAGATTATAAACAAAATGCTGTTTTCAAAATTCACTTATTAAGGAAAAAAGCTTTCCAAAAAAGTAACTGTCTCCTGAACTTAAAAACCGGTTGTAACACCATTGGCTACCACCGCAATGTTTGACTGTATAATGTTTTCTTTTTCCATAATGCTGTGTTAGTTTTAGGACCTCTGTAACAGGACATACACCTTCCGAAAAGTTCCACTTTTGCCTCATCAGTCAGCAGAATATTTTCCCAAAAACGCTTGGGGATCATCAAGATTTGAGATGGACTTTTGTGATTTTGAAACTCTCCCATGGATGCTATTCCATTCAGTCTCTTCTTCCAGTCTTCTTATTGTCGAATCATAAACGCCGATCTTAAATGAGACAAGTGAGACCTGCAGTGCTTTAGATATTGTTCTTTTTGTGAACTTCTGGGTGATTCTAAGATGGTAGTTTTGGCTGTCCTCTCCTCACGTCTTTTGCTTGTTTTCTTCATTTGTGGATAATGTGCTCCACTCTAGTCCCAAAGCGTTAGAAATGGCTTTGTAACTTTTCCCAGACTGATGGATGTCAGTGACTTTGTTTCTGATCTGTACTTCAAGTTTTTTTTCTAGATTGGAGATCATGTGCTGCTTTTTAAGGTCTTTAGTCTACTTTAAGTTGTCATACAGGTTCTATTTAAATGATTTCTTGAATCCACAGGTCTGGCACTGATCAGGTCTGGGTGTGATTAGTGAAGATTAAGGAAGTTATTACTTTTCCTCACAGACCCAGGTTGGCCTTTTCCACTATCAGTAAGCAGGCAAATACTTTTCACCGGGCTGTTTTAAACTACCAATTAATCCTCTAATGTACAGCTTATATTTACTCCTGACAGGAGACTGTGCTGTTTGAATGGATCAATCCTCTGTACTTGGATATTTCCTACCAAGAGCAGATCCAAACAGAGTTTGAAGACAGCTCTGAAATTCAGCTCAAAGATTTTCTAAAGGTAACAGGCGTACCTTCCTCTACACTACCTGTGTCCAGTTATTCATCCGGGTTCAATGTCATATTTTTCCTCAGGAGGAGAAGTTCAGGGAGGTGAGTGAAGCTTTGCGACAGACTCCCATTCAGTGGATGAAGACAGGTCCACCCAATAAAAGGTGGGTGATGTTCGCCAGATCTGATGTTTTACTACCGTGGGAGTGGATTCTCATGCTAAATGTTCCTTCAGGTGCTATGAATCAGCCTCTCTTGACTCTCTGCCAGAGTGTGTGAATACATGCTGGGAGCTGCTACGCTCAGAGGCTTTCTTCCTGCTTCTCTCCAATTTTACCGGCCTACACTTGCACTACCTGTGTCCGAAAGATGAGGAGGATGAAGAGACAGAGAAGGACAAAGAGGAAGGAGAGGTTGCAGGAACGTCAGCAGAATCATCATCAAGAGCAGAAGCTGACAATGGAGGGAAAAGTATGTGAAAGTGTAGTTTCAGATTTTTATTTGGCCACAGGTTTGTTGATGTGTCTGATCTTTGTTCTTCAGAGATCAGCACGCCTGTGTGTTGTGGAGAGGTGCGTCGCTGGTCTCATGGCAGTTACACTCTGTTGCATGATGCTGAGGCTGCACAGGCAGAGTACGCTCTGGACCTAATTCTGCCTCTTGGCTGCACAGGTGAGCCCATACACACACACACACATACATACAGAGTAACTTGAGGCATTTTCACTGTAATACTCAAAGAATGTATGTCTCACAGACTGGCAGAAAGAGTTTGGGGGTTTCACGTATTATGTTGCCAATGAAGAGGATGAGGAGGTGAGTGTCAACAGATCTAATGGCACAACACATTTGTGATTATCATTAATGTATTTACATCGTCTTACAGCTTCTGACTGTGCATCCAGAGGACAACTCTCTCGCTCTCGTCTACAGGGACAAAGAAACCCTGAAATTTGTCAAGCACGTCAACCACAAAAGCACCCAAGTGGACAGTTCCACCTGCAACGAGTTTTATGACTTCTCTTTTGTCTACTATGAATAAAAATATGTTTAGCACTGTATATGTTTGAGTTTCTTCTAATAAATATTATGCTGCACATTGACAGATGAACGTCAACATATTAGATCCCCCGCTCATTTAAGGAAATCCAACATGAATAGAAATTGTATCCATAATTATTAATTTCAAAACATTTTTAGACAGTCTAAATATAAACAACTGTATTAACAAACTATAAGAGATTCTATGCTTGATCCTGAGCGTTATCAAACTGCAGATATATGATCCAGGAAGAACCCCTGAAACAGAAATGCCTTCTTTTTTATTTTATAAAATTTGCTTCTAATCTGTAGGAGCATGACAAAGATTTTGCCCCCTTTTACTCTGGATCCCCTGAATAAAATACCACAAATCCTTTGAGAAGTCACCCACTAGGCGAATAAGGTCTACAGCTGCGTAATTGAATCTCGGCATAAATCTAGCTGTTCTGTGAAGGCCTCGGAGGTTTGTCAGAGAACATTAGTGAACACCGAAGGAACGCTGCAGACAGGTCAGACAGAAAGATGGACCATCATTAAGTTATAATGCTATACCCCAAGTTTGAACATCTAACCGCGCACTGTTCAAAAATGACTGGCCAGGAGAGCATTAATCAATGAAGCCTTCAGGAGACCCATGGTAACTCTGTAGGAGCTGCAGAGATGTCTAGCTCACGTGCGAGAATCTTATCAACAAGACAAAACTATTAGTCATGTCCTCTACAAATATGGTCTTTATATAAGAGTTGCAAGAAGAAAGTCAGAAGTAGTTCTGATTTCCTGGTGCCACAAACCAAGTATAGGTGATAGAAAAGATCTAGAAGAAGGTGCTTCGTCAGATGATACCAAAATAAGTCTTTTGGTCAAACTACAACACCATGTGTGTGGTGGAACCTAACTGCAGATCAACCTGAACAAACTATCCCTATAGGGAAACAAGGTGGCAGCATCAACGTGTTGCAGGGAGCCTTTCCTTCAACAGGTTAGGGAAGCTGGTCAGTCGATGGGTAGATGAATGTTGCTAAACACAGCTCAATACTAGACAAAAACCTGTTGGAGGCTTGGAAGGACTAGAGGTTCATCTCCTTCCAGGACAGTGATTCTAAACATGCAGCCAGAGCTACAACGATCAGATCAAGGCGTATGTGTGGGTCATAATTGTCCATTCAGAGTCCAAATTACACATGCTTTCCTTCCAATCTGATTGAGCTTGATAATTTTGCAACGAAATGGGGGCAAAAATAGTAAAGTATTGACTCTGAATTGATACTGTAGGAGATTGTTATGATCCTCTTTATTGAGCCAATGATTCTACCTTTGCTTTAGTAGCTGGTTAAATGTACAGAAGTGCCTTTATGCTATTTATTTTGGTAACATTTCAAATGAAAGCCATTAAGCAACCACATCCTAACTTAACCTGACAGAATAATGTTGTAAAATATTCAACACTAACAAATGTAGAGCCACTGATAAAGAGCACCTAATAAAACATCTTAACAGATCGTTTATCTTGATGAAAGCGTATTTATGCATACCAGGAAATAAAGAAAACAGACTGCAGTTATTTTTCTGGGCAAAAAAATCAGGCAGACAGGATGTAAGTGAAAGTTACAATCAAGCAGCATTTTAACAGACAGTGTTATTATGACACTAAACGTGACCAAACTAACAACTTCAACTCTTTCGTGTTGTGTTAGGCTCTTATTTAAAAGATTTTGTTTTAGTCTTTAATGATCATTTTAGCCTAAATGCTAACTGATAAGTTACTGGATGTCTTGTGCTACAGTAAGTGGATGGGGAACCTCCTTCTTCCTGTCAGGCACCGTTTTGTCTTAAACACCGTGCCAAGTTTAACCAATCACAGACAGCCTTGCATCCGCTCAGCCAATGGGGGGCCAGGAAGTCAGTTCTATGTCAAAAAGTAATTTGTCAGGAGGAAGCACTGCCGAACAACATACAAGTTTTTTTTTTCTTTGAGGTAAGTTTGTCCCCACAATAAGTTTTACCTCACGGTGAATCAGAGGAAGAGTTAGTTAGAAACTCTGCCAGTCTGTCTCCGTGTGTTTAAGCTGCTCAGTAATCATTTAAAACGGTGAGAAAATGGTTTTTACTGTTGCTGTACGTGAGGTTTACGACTAGCATCTCAACCACAGCGACGTCAAAACAACGTTTTAGAAACGTAAAACACATGGTTTCTGTCTTGGTCTGCACACCATTAACCACAGGGCTCAATTACTGATAAATAGACTTTATCACAGGTAATTTTTATTGTAACCTAAAATCACATGTAGCTGTGGGTAAGCTTGTGTAGCATTCACTGTTAAATTCCTACAGAAACCTGTTGGTTAATGTAGTATATTAACTATACATTTACAAGTTATTTTGCCAAAGCAGCTTATAAAAAAACAGTGCGGCCAACACGTTTAAAAACAGTATGTATGTTCAATTATAAACAAAAAAGGTATGATAGTATCATGAAGATATCAGTTAAAATAATAGCGCAATCATTAATATTATTAACATTTTAAATGTAACTTACAGGTTAATAAACTGTGAATACTGTAATACAATACTTTGCAAAAGTGGGAATACCTCTTAACCACAAACGTGAATGCTTTTTGTTGTGACCTGATGTGACTGAAAAACATGATTGCATGATTCTGAAATGGAAGAAAAACGATCCATCATTTTTAACAGGTTTTTTAGAAATTACAATATTGTAATGTCCTTTGAGGCTGGATAAGCTGAAAGGCTGCTGGGTAGTATTGAGCCAAGAAAAACACATGGACTTGTCTTCTTAGTGGTGTGTTAAAAGAATGGGTTGCTCATGTTATTAGCTCTGTTCAGTCTGAGCTAACATTATGCTTTAGGTTTTGCAGTTCTTAATTGCTAAAGTTGACACCATGGAAAGAACGTTGTACCAGTTGCATATATTGGGAAAGCATTTCCTGGTGTGGGTTTGTCAACAAAAATCAAGAGTCATGTGACTGGAACCTGGTGTCAGTGTGATCCTGTAACCTGCTAGCTAGATGCTATAATATAAAAGGTGTGGTGTGTGTTTGTTTTCAGCCCCCCCCGAGTCACTATTTGGTGGAACCACCTTTCACTGCAGTTACAGCTGCAAGTCTTATGTCGGTAAGTCTCTTTCTGCTTTGCACATCTACAGACTGGCATTTGAGAGTGTCTGTGAACATCAATCTACAAGTCTTGGATATGGGTCTGGACTTTGACTGAGCCATTTCCAGTCATGCATGTTTTAATCTGACCCATTCCTTTGAGGATCTGATTGTATGTTCAGGGTTGTTGTGCTCCTGGAAGGTGAACCTACTCCTCTTTCGCAGCCTCTAACAGGGGATTTTCCTGTATTTTTCTCCATATTCCCATCAGCTCTGACTCCCTTTATTATCACTGCTGAGAAAAGCATCCCCGCAGCATGATGCTGCCGCCGGCATCTGTTCAGGTTGATGTGCAGTGTTAGCTTCCACCACACAGGGTTTTGAATGATGGCCAGAAAGTTTGATTTTGATCTCAACTGACCAGAGCACCTTCCTCCACATCTTTGCTATGTCAACTACATGGGTTGTGCGAAACTGAATCTGGAACCTCTTATGGCTTTCTTCTTTCCACTCTTCCATAAAGGTCAGATTTGTGTCACGGGTGACTAATAGTTGTGCTGTTGAAAGATTCTCTCACTTGGGCTTAGATGATTGATTGACTGGTGCTCTGTGAGATGTTAAAATCCTGGGATAAGGGCTGCACAATATATTACAAATTTCCCATTATTTCAGTGTTACAGTACACAGTATCTGTATTGGAAAGAACTGCATGAACTGCACTATTAGCTAAAATACCAGCTCTCTATGCCAGTTATACATGTGGTGATGTTAGTTGGTTAATGCAACAGAAATTGTTTAAGGAGATCATCAGGTTGTTCTGGTAAAGTCAATTAGCAAAATCTACAAGTATTTTTCTTTGCCAAAATAGCAGATGTAGCCAGATGCAGCATTTTCAATAAAATATTGTTGCTGAGATAGAAATAATGTATTTAATTAGTTACCAGTAGCTGGACAGATGACTTCCTATATGCTGTCTATGTTTGTAACTAACCCAAAGCAGAAAAACACAAACACTGTTAAGTTAGATATTTTTTATTTATCCAAAGTATATCGCACAATTTGCTAACATTATTGCATGTTGCATGTTTTCTTGTTTTACAAGCTAACCCTGCTTTTCCACAACTTTCTCCCTGACCTGTCGGCTGTGTTCCTTCATGATGCTGTTTGCTCACTAATGTTCACTAACAAACCTCTAAGGCCTTCATTGAACAGCTAGATTTATGCTGAGGTTCAAATAGACACAGTGGGATTTAGGTGACTTCTGAAGGCAGTTGGTTACCACTGGCATTTATTTACCGTGGGGCTGCACGGTGGTAACACTGCTGCCTTGCAGCAAGAAGATTTTGGTTTTGAATCCCGGCCTGCGGTCTTTCTGCATGGACTTTGCATGTTTTCCCCATGCATGCGGATGTTCTCACCTACCACAGTTCAAAACCAGGACTGTTGGTTAATTGGTCTATAACTTGTCCTTAGGTGTGAGTGTGTGCATGGTTGTTTGCTCAGTGTGTCTCTGTCTTGACACCCTAGATTGAGTAAACCCTGACTGGTGACCTGTCCAGGGTGTATCCTGCCTCTCGCCCAATGACTACTGCTTCACAATTATTCACTACTTTGTGTATCAACCAAAATCTCAATTAAGTGCAATGAAGTTTGTGGTTTTTTTCAATACAAAATTCACACATGTTAAAGAGCTAGGAATACTTTTGTACTTTTAAGGTGAAATGTTACACAGAAGTTACCTATCATACAGTAAGACGGTGTTACTCACTGACTTAAACATCTACAGCTTTTCAATAGTATTTTTGTTGGGCCTGCTGGCATCTGTGGCACCGATTCTGCTGCCTCTTAATGGACCTCAGAAAACTAACTGGCTTTGGCTGCCAGATACTTGTGCACATGTTAAAAGATTTTATCTTGATCCGGTTCCCTGTTTTAATATAATGCCTCATATTTATGTAGATTCCAATTAAACACTTTTATTTAACCAGTTCAAGAGGAATTAACCAAACATTAATCTTTGCAGTCTGATGTCGTGAATGATATTAAATGTGACACAAGTATTGAGAAGGGAACAAACCAACAAAGTGCAACAAGATAGTAGATACTAGTCTAACAGAAACAAATAAAAGTTACATTTTATTAAAAGTATAGAAAATGCAGCATCATCCATGCAGTCCCTCTCGGTATTATCCCAGCATGACAGTTTTGATTTTGATGCTTTAATTTTCTTCATTTGTTTTTTTTACATGTTTGTACTGGCAGCTGTTTTCTTTGACCTTTTGTGGTTGTTTATCTAGGGCAGGGTCTCCAACTCCAGTCCTCAGGAGCTACTGTCCTGCAGCTTTTAGATGCATCCCTACGCCGAACTTGATGGAGATACTCATGAAATAATTTAATCATTTGATTTAGCTGTGTTGGAGCAGGGGCATATGTAAAAGCGGCAGGGTAGTAGCTCTCGATGACTACAGTTGGAGACCCCTGATCTAGGGGAATCATAGTTTCGTACCCCCTCTGTTTTGTAGATTGATAATAACGCTTGGCTATTATAAGTTCTGCAATAACAAGATGGAAAACACCTAGTCTAGCTAGATTTTGTTAGTTTAGCATAACATTAGGTAAAAGAGAAGATGCTGGGCACAACTCATATCCAGAAACCCTGAAGTGAAAACTGAAGAGTGCATTAATTATTAATTAGATAAATCACTCGTCTACCTTCTTGACTTCCTGGCTTGTGCCACTGGGATATTTACTTTAATGGGAAGGTTCATTTAAAGGGGCAGATGACTGACGGCAGAATGAGCTTCAAGTACTTTCAGTTGTAGAACAGGTCCACTTTAAGGCTCTCTGAAATAATGTCAGACTATTCCATGTTTAAAATATGACAGAGGTAAAGTGTGTTTTTATGGGTTATATGTGTATACACACACACACACACACACACACACACACATATATATATATATATATATATATATATATATACAGGTCCTTCTCAAAATATTAGCATATTGTGATAAAGTTAATTATTTTCAATAATGTCATGATGAAAATTTAACATTCATATATTTTAGATTCATTGCACACTAACTGAAATATTTCAGGTCTTTTATTGTCTTAATACGGATGATTTTGGCATACAGCTCATGAAA
>JAHUTJ010001860.1:0-16049 GCA_036250325.1 Characodon lateralis
AGCACACAATTTTCTACTGCTGCCAGAAATCCATTGCGTCTCCGGAGAAGAACGTCCCGTCTGGACAAGAGGGTTCCCCTGTACCCTGTCTTCCCGTTGGGAAAATTTGATCGATTGTGTTGAGAGACCAGCTGACCAAATCCATAATGAACAAATTAGGAGGATATGCAAACAGAGGCTCTAAGAAAAACATAGACAAAAAGCTGAAGCAGAGCAAAAAATGGGGGAGGGTCAAGGAGAGTGTGGAAAAGCGTCTGACCCCACCGAAAGCAGAAGAGAAAAAGTACTTGCATACAGCACATGCAATAGGTAGGAATAGTTAGAAATATATAAAATTTTATTAAATTTGACTATTGTAGATCTGTAGCAAAACAAGACATCAGACTTTTTTTCTACAGTGTAAACTTATGTCCAAATTGGTCTCTGGTGTTAATCTTTCTATACTGGATGAAAGTTCAATACAGCAAATGTTATGCACTCTGCGAGAGGGTTGGACCACTTGTCAGTTTAAATAAATATAATTTAATTCAAATGTTGAGATTTTCTCAGTGCCATGTAAAGAAACACACCTCTCTCCCACACTATTTCTCTTCCCACCTTTGTATCAGCACTTCTAAACAAATTGACAAGCAAGAAATGCTTAACAGGATTCTAATCTTAAAGCTTTAATTTCACTCTAAGAAACCAATGACATTATAGTCATAAAATCATGTGATGATGGATTCAGCAAGTGCACACAAACATTTCAGCCAGGAATGCAAAATGATGCTGTTTAACATGCAAATTTTGCTCAAGGGAACAGATTGTGTGATCAGTAGTCTATACCATAGCCTGGGTCAGTTCTCCAGGGACATTCTAAACATTCCAGCTATTGTTGTTTCATTACCAGGATGAACATCAGCCTTGCCATTCACAGCAGCTGACCCCCAGATTGACTGGTGAGGTCACTGCTGGCTGTGGTTCAAGCTAAGTGTGTTGTTTTTTGATAGTTCAACTTAATGTTTTTTGATCTGTTAGGTGATTATTTCTTTGCAATACCTTGTAAATGTAGATGCATTTTATTGTACATATAAGTACAGTGCAGACCTTTCTCCAACTGAGCACCGAGATCTTGGTCACCTCTTCAACCAAGGCCTTTCTTCCTTGATTTTACAGTTTGCACAGGCAGTCAGATCTGAGGCGAGTCCTGGTGGTTTAGGAATACAGGTATTGATGTTCCCCTAGTAAATAAGGCCTGCTAACTTTACTGAATGCTTGACTTTGTGTAATGCCATCAGTTACATGAAATAATTTACTTCTCTCTATATATAGTAGATTTTGAGTAATTCCAAAACATTTCAGGGCATACTTTGACTTTGGCTATTAGTGCAGTTTTTGATTTAATATGTCTAAACTACTTGTGATTCCCTGTATCAATATTGCTTGTTTTGGTTACAGTTTTATTATAGCATCCAATGCAATGCCAGTTCCTAACAATTGTTATCTTGAGTCCCTTTACAAGACAAAAAAGATCTGATTCGTATCCAGACATCTATATTCATATCAAACAAATACAATAAAAATAAATGTATTTAAATTCAATTACATCCCAAAATGACAAGCTGCAGTCAAAATAAGTTTCACTCACTCAATCAAAATGTTACTAATTGAACCAGGTCCATGATTACAAAATCAAAAGCAAATACATGTTAAGAAATCTAAGTTCACAACGTCAAACTAAATGAGTAACAGGACTAACTCACACTATGATGTGTGAGTGCTACAATAATACAGTTTACAGCACAATCCAGACGTTTGGTAAGATTGAACATTAACTTTCTTTAAAGTGCTTTAAATGTGCAAATATCTGGACCTGTACTAACATCTGATGGGCACTCTTCCCTCTGGGATCTATAAGGATGAATCTAACTTATGATGCAGATTGTGTTAATGTACAGTATATTGCAAGTTGGTAAACACACAGCAGCAATGGTCCTGGGGTACTTTCTGTGCTTTAGTGGCTTCATCTAGGGAAAGAAACAAAGCTAAACTCCACCACTGAGCCAGTAGAGAGACAATGTTGAACAGAACGACAGGATCAACTGTGTCGCTTGTGGAGAGAGAGCAGAAGGTTTTTGGAACATTAGCTCAATTGATGTCCCCCTCTTGGAGGGACACACAATTGAACACAAAACCACAGAGTCAGGAGTAGGTTCAATGATGAGAGAATATAATGTTAATGACAGCAATAGTTACAAACAATGCAGAAATGAATTGAAGTATGAGAAAGTGGTGGAGTAAGAAAGAGTGGTCAGTATGTCATCCAGCAACCCAAGCTTATAGCACCACTACAGAGATAATTCAGGATAACCTATGTCACTCGAACTATAAAATTGAACAAAAAGGAATGTTTTAAGCCTAGTCTTAAAAGTAGTCAGGGTGTCTGTGTCACAGACAAAAGCTGGTTCCACAGGAAGATAACCTGGAAACTAAAAGATCTGCCTTCCACTCTAATTTTGGAAACTGTAGAAACCACCAGTAAACATGAGAGCAAAGTTAGTAACATATGGAACAAAAAGATCCCCAATATTGGTTGGAGCTTGATTATCAAAAGCTTTATATGTTTGAAGGAGAATTTAAAACTATATTCTGGATTTAACAGTGACCAAGCAAAGCAAAAATTAGAGATGTATAATCTCTTCTTTTTATTTCACATCAGAACTGCTATAGACATTTTATTAATTTCTTGGGCTTCCTGATTTCAAGATTTACAATAGTTAACTCTTGATGTAACAAAGGCAAGGACTGGTTTTTCTGTCACTCTGAGACAGGATGTTTCTAATTATTGCAGTATTGCTTACATAAATGAGGGATTTTCTAGAAACCTGTTTAATGAGGGGCATACAAGACTTGCCCTGGTCAAAGATAACACCAAGGTTCTTCCTATTATTACTGGAGGCCAGTTTAATAGCAGTTAGAGAACTTTGTTTGTTCACTACCACAACCTGTCTCTGTTTTTCTTCATATAAAAATGGCTGCACATAAACATACAAGTACATGCTGTTCCTTTTATCCCTTATTTTAAGTCCTGTAAAGTTTACATATTCATATCTAATGTCTGTACACTCTTAGCATGTGAAACTGAAGTCAGATTCTTTTTGTGCACACAGTCTTGGC
Source organism: Characodon lateralis (assembly GCA_036250325.1). Classification (NCBI taxonomy): domain Eukaryota; kingdom Metazoa; phylum Chordata; class Actinopteri; order Cyprinodontiformes; family Goodeidae; genus Characodon; species Characodon lateralis. The sequence continues at coordinate 3,157 of JAHUTJ010001860.1, forward strand.
CAATAAAGCTGATTCTGATTTTGATTCTGATTCTGTTCTTCAGATGCTCTGGTCCAAAGACGACAACCTCTGTCTTGTTTTAGTTTAACGAAAGAAAATCAAAAGTCAGGTTTTAATATTGTTTCATATCTTCAAGCATGCCTATAGTCACATTAACTGATTGGATTAATTTTGTTTTATGAGTAATATAGCTGACCATCATCAGCATGACAATGGAAATTCATCCCATACTGTCTAATAATTCTACAAACTGGAAGCATATATATGAAAAAGATTAGTGGCACAAGCCCTGAACCATGTGGTACTCCACAAGAAACTCTGGTGTGTGAAAAAGATTTATCATTAACATGAACAAACTGAAATCTGTCAGATATATATCTAAACCAGTTTAGGGCTCTTCCCTTGATCCCTACAGCAAGTTCATTGCTTTTTCAGTTGCTTAAAACTTGTCCAGCATCCTTTCCTTGACTCTTCAGTTGTCTTTCCTACTTTCAGGATATCTTGTGGATACTGCTTCAATCATTTTGCTACTTTTTTCTTGTTTTTTGTTTCTTTGCTTCTTTATCCTACATTGGACTGGCGACCTGTTCAGGGTGTAGACCACTGGAGATAGGCACCGGTTCTCCCGTGACCCTGTATGGAAAAAGCGGTTAGAAGATGCTCTTGGTGATCAAAGTCCTTTCTTGAATAGGAAGGGATGGTGGGGCTTTTCCAACAATGTTAAGTGAGATGGCCTCAGTTACACAGTACTTTTAAAATTTGAAAGCACAAAATAAAATTTTTAAAAAGCCAGGAGAGGAAAGAACAAAAAGGCTCCATGACCAATGATACTGCCAGTCTTACACTTTCTGAGGTCATGCAACATTTCAGCACATCTAAAAAGCAATTATTAGAAACCTACAGAATTACATTTGCTGTTTTGCATCCATCTCCCTTTGAATGGCTCATTAACACAGTAAAGTACACCACTGTGTGATAACCTAAGGCATGCTTCCTGGCACTAAGGTATGCTTTCATCCTATGCCCTTAAATTTTCCTATCAGGCTGATACTAGAAAGTTTTACTGTCGAATGTTCAGGGCCAGACGGTAATCTTTTTTCCACAAATTACTTACACTGTTTCCTTTGAATTTTGGAAAGTCGAAAATTGGATTTAAGCGGCTTCCTGGCCTAGACAATTATTGAAAAATAAAATAAAATATGGACATGAATCTGGATCAACAGGAATTTTGAGATTAAAAATGTCTAGAAACCACCAAACCTTACCAATAAAGAATGAAACATCAGCAAACTCAAAACACAATTTATTCAAAATTCATTGCTGATTTTTGAAAGTATAATAAGAAAATCTAGGAATAATTTTGCAAAATTATATATACATGTATTGTTTTTTTGTCTTTTCATCTATTTTATGATTGCTGAGGCGTTTCTCTTTTATATAATCTTTACTTTAGAATATGCCAAACAAATTTAATAGAGACCTAATAATAAAGTTATTCAGGACCACTTTTTTAACATTTTGTGTGTTGTTCAGTTTTTATGTTAGTTCAGGTGAAAATCTGTTCATTTTTAATTAAATATCAGAAACTTTATTTCTCTCTCTCTTCCCAAATTTACTTGACTTAACATAAATAATAATATTTGTTTTATCTGGAACACTCTTATATGTGAATTTATAGCTTTGTCTGACACTGTTAATATTAATGGCACTGGGATCTTCTACGGTATGACACTCTTATTTATTTATGATGTGACTTTTCCTGAAATAGTTGACAGAAATGTGATAACAAGTTGAGAGAGGCCTTGAGAGACAGACATGTTTAAAAACTGCTTTTACTTTAACTCTACAAAACCAGCTAGCCTTCCACCCCACAACTCACCCAACCCCCAGCGTCCTCCACCATCTTCCACAGTCCAGTTGCAATAACAGGTGGCTAGTGGGGGTTTGGGTTAGCGTGACTCAGCAGCTGCACAAAAGGACCCCAACATGGTCCTTTAGACAGGGTGTCCCCTCTCAAGCGTGCCAAGGCGCCTCTGGCCCTGCCCCCACCCACTCAGGCAGATGCTCTGAGTGATCCACAGGTGGTAGATGAGAACAGACGCTGGACTTCTATTGTTATGTAACACAGATCTGTTGAAAGGTTATTCTTTTTTTTTAAGTATTTTATTCACTTTGATTTATAAGACATATTCAGGCAACACAACATGTGTACCAGGTGTTGTAAACACATCAATCAATCATCCAACTAAATAAAGTCATCTACATAACTCATGAAATCCCTTCCTTTACATTGCAACCATATTCTATTTCCAGTTTTCTCTGTCTTAACTGCAACGTGTAGGTAATCTTACCTATATGCCTGACAACAAAATGTTGTTATAAACTTGTAAACTTTGGGGTTTTTATTTGGGATTTTATGTGATACACCAACACAAAGTATTGAGTAATGGTGAAGTGGAAGGAAAATGGTACACGGTTTTAAAATTTAACTCCCAAGTAAATCTAGAGACAAAAATGTTGCCAATAATTCTGTTCAACATAGCTCTAGCTCTGTCAGATTGGATAAAGAATGTTTATAAACATCAAATCTTGCCAAATGTTCTCAAATTTAATTAGATTTGGACTTTGACTGGACCACTCCAGCACATGGCTGTGCTTTTAACTAAATTGTTTTCTTTGTTCCTTTCACATTTGAACCGATACGGTACCGATACCCAGTACCTGGGAATCCATATCGGTACTCAATAGCACCAGTTTTCGGTACTTTTGCGTATGTTAATGTGGTAATAAATGTCAATTCATTGAATAATCTTAACATTTTTCAGTTTAACATATTTATTTCTCAATATATAAACTTTTAATGAATGTATCAAAAAAACATCCAGCTGTTTGTATCTCAGTTGTTTCAAACATTTCTTTTCCCATGTTGCTGGTTGCAGACGATGAGTCGCTAACGGATGCAGGCGTGCTAACGGTGCTGAATGCAGGAGTTGTAGCTGTAGATCTGAGGTCAAGAAAAATCTGTGCACTCTTCAGCCTTGAGAGAAATCTTGTCTTTAACCAGGTGCTTCCTCAGATTAAAAGTATTCCTGCTGCTGGCCTTGCACTTAGCGTCACAAATATTGCAGCGAGCGTAATCTGCATCACATTGAAAAAGTGGAGCCATATTTTCGAGCGCTTTCTATTGTCATGCTTGCTTTATTGATGGTACCAGCGGCTACTGACGTCATTACCCTCTTGTGCATTCAATGCTGTGTTCATGTACAGCATGGAAAATCACCCACTCTTCCATTTCCTGAATGTCACAATGATGTGTTTAGGTACCAAAACATGGTACCGTTTGATTTTACATGAACAGGTACTTGGTAGTACCGATGGAATTCGGTCAGTACCTACAAAATTACCGAATTCTGTACCCTTCCCTATAGGTCCCATTGATTCTGAAACCCCTTAATAAAATCCATTGCAACCAGTTGCCTCCAGAAGTCACCTACTTGGAAAATCCTGTCTAGCTTTGTATAGTTATGTAAATTCATTAGGTTATAAAACAAGATTCCATGTAGGGCTGCAACTAATGATTATTTAGCTAATTGATTTGATTCTTGATTTGTTAACTAATTCTTCAATTAATCTATTAATAATCGTGTAGTAAAAGGTGCTCATGGCTCACATGGCTGTGCTTTTAACTAAATTTTTCTATTGTATCTCTATCTGCATGTAAGCTTTTTGTAATCCCTATCAAGTTTTCTTCTGTATTTAGCTCCTTTCATGTGCTCATCAACCGACCAGCTTCCCTGTCCCAGCTGAAGAAAACATTAACCACAGCACCAATACGTTTCACCAAAGATGATGGTGTGTTCAGGGTGATGAACTGTGTTACTTTTTCCCCACAGATAACACTTTTTATGTAAGCTAGAAAATAATTCAGTTTTAGTTTCATCTGAACAGAGCACCTTCTTCCATATATTTGCTGTGTCCTCTACATGCCAGGTTGCAAACCGCATAAGCCATGTAGACGACACACGTCGAGAAGATTTGGCAAGTTTTTCATGGGAGCAACTCACCTACTTAAATGTGCTTCTGAACCGACAAAAACATTTTCTTTACAAACGTGGCACAGTCGAACAGAAAACGAAACAAGTTTTCCAACTGGATAGGATTTATTGACTAGATGCAATGTTACAACAAAAAAATGACCAAGCAAATATTTCCTTCCTTTTGAGTTACCTTCGGTTAAAGATAAGACTTTGTGCTGTTAAAGAGCTTGCGCTTTATGTACAAAGGATGCTTTTGCACAAAACAATAGATACGCAGTTCTCCGCGCAGATGTTTTATGTGGATGCATCAATGATGAACCTACCATTTAAATGTACGCAGATCCACAGCAGCTCCACAACTTGGACACTTAGAGGGCATGCTGCAAACCTGTAGATGATGTAAAAACTAAATGTTGTGCACTCCAGTGATGTTATAAACAAATCATTTACCCATGTGTTTATAATTACATGAGCAGATTTTACAGGACGCGGTGCAGAAAATACATTTAACAACAATGGCTGCCATAAAAGTAATAAAAAGAGTGTGTATTTAGAGACTTAGAGCATTTTCTTGCTCAAGATGAAGACATCATCATCATCAAAAGGGCGCTTGGAGCTGCAACTGGAGCTTAGAACAGTGAGGAGCTTTGTACAGCCCATATCTATTCGGCTATTGACCACTACATCGAGGCAAAGTTTGCAGCAATAAGTGGTTTACCTGATGATGAACCACCTGCACATGTAATGCTATATAAAAGCACCATCACAGAAAGAAGATGTCTATGTGAACAGAAAGCATTTCCTCTTATTTGTCTACAACTTATTTTATGATGCACTTTCCCAACATTGGGATGAGTTGGCATGGCATGATTCATTCATTCTAATGAATGGTTGGAAATAGATTACCAGCTGGCACAATGTGGGATCTGTGGTAAATTGGTAAGCACATTTTTAAAAAAGGGCTAATTCCTCTGATGCCCCTTGAGCCTATGCACCTTTTGAGGGGCCCAAGCTCAGTTTGCATTATGGAGTGCCATGAGAAATCACGTCTTTAAAGTTTGAATAATTAATTATACATGGTAAAAGGGAGTGGCTTTATATTCTTTGAAGTCCAGTTTTAATGTTCTACTTAACACTTTAGTGCCTATTTGTTGACAGAAGTTATGTCAATTAATATATGCCTAACATTTCAAATGCTGCATCCTCACCCTCAGACTCATCTCTGTATTAATTTACAATACGATTGTATGAAGATATAAATAGTGATGGACATCATTTGCATTTACCGGTAATTGAAGGGAGTAGTCTGGTAATCCCTCATGTGTTCTCAATAATTGGGGTGGAACAAAGGAAATGTGCTTGCTTCCATGCATAGCGCAGTTTCAGCTGTTTTTGTGTCTACGTAAATGCTTTGATTTCTGTGCACGCTTAAGTTTAGCATATAATCCACGCAAGTTTTCAGTAAACGAGGCCCCCGAAGTTTTGGAGGCGAAAGGACCAACCTGAAGGCTAGGGGGGTATATTGTTTTCTTAAATTAGCGAGGAAGGCATTCTTCCTCAGTTATCTTTGCTTTTGTGCAATGTTGTGGATAACTATGACTAATGTGCATGTGTATGTTTACTTTTGAACAAAAGAAAACGTGGTATACGTTTACTAAATGTGACCCAAAAGCAGCAGAGTCCCCATTGTTGCATGATGGTAACGTCCGACGTGGAGAGCCAGGGATCAACCTGAGCGGCGCATCAGCTGTGCGGTTGTCGTGAGTGAGAAACTTCCCTCTCCTCCTCCTCTTTATTCCCCCGGAGCATTATTTTAATTCCCAGCAGTATTCTCAACTACATGTGTTCCTATTAACAGGGTACTTATCACCTTTCTGGACTCACTGGGAGAGGATTTCCTGGCCTTTTTGTTTTAACAACTGGAGAAACTCGACCAAGTTTCTCCCTCCTCCCGGTTTCTGCCTGAGGAATGAGAGGATTGCCGGGGAGGAAGAGCCGAAACTCTCAGGTCTGAGCGAACAAAAGGACAGAAACGGAGGGAACTGCTGCCGAAAATGGAGGAAAATACTTTCCCTGGAGCAACACGTAAGTCTTCACTCACAGGCTGGAATTTGGCCCGTTTGAACGATCCAGCGACTGCTTTGTCATTCACCCAAATTTCCACGTTGAGAAGAAATTTAACGGAGTTGTTCTGTCCTTTTCAGAGGTTCAGAAACCAAACAAGAGGACGCTTTGGTCCAAAATAAACCACTGAATATGAATTATGAATGCTAACTCATTGGGGTGTCATGCTAGCACATTTAGACCCAGATTTTTGGGCAAACATGTCTAGTTTTTATTTTTATTTTTAATAAAAGCCGCATTTTACTCAAAGCACGACGACATACGGTTCATCCCTTGTGTCGGTTTCCTTTCAGTTCGCAGAAAGCCATGAAGGTTATTATAACACAATTTGCTGTAGATGAGGTAATCTCACCAGTCCCATCCCCCTCCTTATGTTAGGATTACATCCCCACTAACACGACGCAGTGGTATACTGGGCTCCATCTCTGCAGATTATGTTTTCCCAATTCAGTAGAGCACAGGTGGAGAGAACTGTGGAGTGCAAAAAGTGCCACCATGAATTATGTTGCATGTGTTGTTTAAATAAAAATTTGAAACGCATACAGGGAATGTGAAATTCATGAACCGAACTGTATATTAAAGTCTTTTCTGTTCAATGATTTATGAGTCACTGTGGCGTGCCAGATAGACCAACTTTTAACTGGTCTACATCAAGTAAAGTTGAGACCAGTTATTTCTACTAAAGCAGTGATGGCTGTGCTCTTTGATTTTGATGCATAAGGTTGACTGATGAGGTAAATTAATCAGTTGCATTGCACAAACACAAAATTAAATGGTGAAGTAGTTATTTTATAGAAAAAGCTTCAATGAGATAAATGAGGTGTAGTATGAGCTGTGCTTCCAGATCTGTGCAAGGCTTTCCATACTGTTAATCTGTCAAAACTGTTGAACTCTAACCAAACGTGCATTGCAATGGATAAGATCCTATATGTCTAATCCTGTTATGTGTGAAGATTAATGGCATAATGTGGTCATTATTGTCTCTACTCTGGGAGTGCCACAGGGATTGATATCAGGACCATTGTCATTTTGTTTCTATGTTAATGACCTTCCACTGGTGTTTGAGGTAATTGAAAGTAAAATGTATACCAGGTGATACAAACATGTACACACATAGTAAGGATGTGAAGTCTCTGATTGGCTTTAAATGTCAATGAACAACTCATTGGCAAACAATGTTGTCAACATTAATTGACAGATATTGGTATACTATTGACTGAACATTCTGCATTAAAAAATGGCTGGCCTGTAAATTGAGTGTTCAAAAAGCAAAATTATATGAGGAAATTAACTGTGTGGTTTAAGCGTTGCTTCTAACCTTGCTTTTACGTTTTATAGGTTTATTTTGTATTCGTATTTTATTACATTTACTACTGGAAATTGTCCAGTAGCTAAACCTGATCTCTTCTCTTGTTAGATTAATATTCCTTGTCCTGTTCCTACATAAACTGCAGTCTTTACATGAAATCCGTAATTATAAATTACCTTTGTATTTGTTTCCCATCTAAATTAATCAGTAACTCACTTAATTTATCATTTGACACCCTAGAAGTATCGGCAAACTCTTAAATACTTTAATGAAATCATTCTCAGAGCCAAGCCTTGACTTACTGCGGGATTTCATGCGTTACTGAACTCTGATTACTTCATCAGTCAAGGCCAGTGTCATGCTCCTCATTCAGCTGTTTCAAAATCCCTGGATACTCGCCAATTTGAAGCCTTTCTTTCTAGTACCACCGCTCTTTTGGTGGCATCTGATGTTTGGATCTCCACATTGAAGCAGTTGAGCATTGAGATGCTGCCTGTTTGTGGAAATAGAGGGGGCAACGCACAATGCGACCTCCTCCTTCAGACAACAAGAAAACTTCCTTCCTGCTGACGGGGAGGTTGGGGGCTTTGTGAAGGGTGGTTAGCTTGTTTTGGCTTCGCATCAAGTGGGAGGAAAGATGTGTTCCACCCTGTTTTGTGGGAATTCTGATCGGGAACCTGCAGAGTAACAGTCAGAAATGTTCTGAGCAACACAATAGACATGACAACTTGTTTTTTGACTCACAGCAGAGAGACGGATACACCAACTCGCAAGTTTCGTGTGATGTTTAGTCTGCCCCAGGCTCTTTATGCTCAAAGGGTGTTTTTTTCCAGCCCTTTCTGAAAGGTTTGATGCATAGTGTACATTAAAAAAAAACAAACAAAAAAACTTTCTTACCCATTGAACTTTGTCATATTTAGTCAGATTACAGACCCAAATTTCTATGTTTATCTGAAATCGAATGTGATAGACCAACATAAATTGTAAAAAATTTAAAAGAAAAAAAAAAGTGAAAAGAAATTAGTATTGTTACAAACTTTAGAAATTGCAGCTAAAAAAGTGCATTTGTAATCCGTCCCTATGGGTGGGTTCCTTTTCACATTTGAACCGATACGGTACCGATACCCAGTACCTGGGAATCCATATCGGTACTCCATAGTACCAGTTTTCGGTACTTTTGCGTATGTTAATGTGGTAATAAATGTCAATTCATTGAATAATCTTAACATTTTTCAGTTTAACATATTTATTTCTCAATATATAAACTTTTAATGAATGTATCAAAAAAACATCCAGCTGTTTGTATCTCAGTTGTTTCAAACATTTCTTTTCCCATGTTGCTGGTTGCAGACGATGAGTCGCTAACGGATGCAGGCGTGCTAACGGTGCTGAATGCAGGAGTTGTAGCTGTAGATCTGAGGTCAAGAAAAATCTGTGCACTCTTCAGCCTTGAGAGAAATCTTGTCTTTAACCAGGTGCTTCCTCAGATTAAAAGTATTCCTGCTGCTGGCCTTGCACTTAGCGTCACAAATATTGCAGCGAGCGTAATCTGCATCACATTGAAAAAGTGGAGCCATATTTTCGAGCGCTTTCTATTGTCATGCTTGCTTTATTGATGGTACCAGCGGCTACTGACGTCATTACCCTCTTGTGCATTCAATGCTGCGTTCATGTACGGCATGGAAAATCACCCACTCTTCCACTTCCTGAATGTCTCAATGATGTGTTTAGGTACCAAAACATGGTACCGTTTGATTTTACATGAACAGGTACTTGGTAGTACCGATGGAATTCGGTCAGTACCTACAAAATTACCGAATTCTGTACCCTTCCCTATTGGTCCCATTGATTCTGAAACCCCTAAATAAAATCCATTGCAACCAGTTGCCTTCAGAAGTCACCTACTTGGAAAATCCTGTCTAGCTTTGTATAGTTATGTAAATTCATTAGGTTATAAAACAAGATTCCATGTAGGGCTACAACTAATGATTATTTAGCTAATTGATTAATTTGTTAACTAATTCTTCAATTAATCTATTAATAATCGTGTAGTAAAAGGTGCTCAATAGGAGTTAAAGAATTTGAACCAGGTGAAGCTAAAGCTATGCCAGTTGAGGAGTTCTTGTTACAGCATATTTACAGACAAAGAAGGTTTTTCATCTTAAATACAAAAAGTATATATGTTTGTACAATTTCGGCCTAATTACTGCTCTGACTACTGTTACTGAAGAACTACTGTTCTTCCAACAAATAGCATGTTTAAAGTCTGTAAACTCCGGTTAATGGTTATTCGATTACTGAAATAGTTGACAACTAGTTCAGTAATCGAATAATCACGATCAATCTGATTAATTGTTTCAGCCCTAATTCAATGCCTTAAACATTTCAGTGCACTTTCAACTTTATCCAGAAATACAGTATGCCTCAGCTGCAAAGCCACCAATAGTTGGCCCTCCAACTTAACCGATAGGTTGACTAAGAACAGCATGTATTCGAAAAGCAGGCATGAGATGTATAATAATCCAAGGGAGCTGCAAAGGGACAATCTGTTGACAGGACATTTATGAGTTTTGCACTTCTCAAATCTGGCCACAAACACATGATCCACCTGGTGAAACATGGTAGTGGCAGCATCAGGTTGAGGGGATGTTTTCCTTCATTTCTTCAGACATGCTAGCTGGTTCGAGTTGGTGGGAAGATGGAATGAGCTGAATACAGATCAGTCCTGGAGGAAACTATTGAAGGGTGCAATAGATTTGAGACTTGAGGTAGAGGTTCATCCCAACCCCAAACATAGATCCCTTTTAGAATGGCCTAGTCAAATCCCAGACCTATATTTAAGTAAGATTTTGTGGTAAAACTTAAACTTTGGGGACTCTTATGTGTTTAACTGAGACTGAGACATCTTGGTGGGATATAGGTGCAAAAATCTCACACATTCCTACTGTTGGTGTCAGATATTAGGATAAAAATAGGTGATGAGTTAGTGATCCATTATTCAGACTAAATTTTGAGCCTACCTCACCACACTTATGGTGAAGAGTAAAGAAACCGTGCAGAATATGGTGTAATCCTTGTCTGTTTTGTAATGAGGGAGAATACACCAGCTTTAGTTGTCAGAACTGCTGTAAACAGGATCAATAAGCTATACTTTCTCAGCCACAGAGGTTATGTAATTTTTGAGAAGGGGGCATATAACATTGTCCCACATTTGTTTGGAGTAGTAGTAGAAATAATAGACCGGATCTCTCAGCCCCTCCTACTTTTACAGTCTAATTATAAATCCTTATCAAAATAGAGAGGAGTCTTTGTTTAGCAGTGGGGCTTGAAATATGAGCTAAAGAAAGTTGTTTGATAAATGCCAGGTTCAGTCTGTATGTTGCTTTATCAGTGTGTATGAATTGTGTGGTTTAAGTCATTGGGCATATATTATTGCTACTGTGAAGCTCTGGATGAAAATGAACGGAAGGCAAGATTGGAGAATAAGTTTCTTCTTCTGTTTGTAGAACATTCACCCTTTGCAATCAGTTTGATTCCCCATATGTTGCTGCAGTCAGAAATTTCATTCACAGTCAAATTGGTTTTTACATCAATGTGTCTATAGGTGATTAGATTAATATTGAGTTAATCGCAGTTGCTCACAAAGTACTCGTTGTTACTGTACAGCTAAAGTGTGTCGTTCATCTACGAAAAGGCTTTCCAGTTCCCAGCTGTGCAGATGGATGCAAAGCCCATATTCAGCACATTTCAAAGTGGGGCTCAGCCGTATTAGCTGAACAGAGACAGACGTGGAAAGATCAGAAACATCAGTCACAAAGAAGCTGATTGAAGTTGCTCCAACTCTGTAGCATTGATGCCTGTGCTTGAATCTGCAGTGAAGCTTGTAGACGGTGACATTCTAGTAGTTGCTTATGCTTCATTGTGCTTTGTCACACTCAGTTGAATATGTTCACAAGAACAATTTTTAAATTAACAGTTCAAAAATTTTATGATCAAATTTAGTCTCTTTCTTTTGAAAGCTTTGACCTGCTATACAATTCCAGTTTCTCTTAAAGAGCTGTTACATAAGATTTAAGTATGTTTTTTTTCTGTGCTGTTGTAAGTGGACATTGTGTTAGAAACAGAGGCGATGTCACACGGTGTGAGAGAGCAGTCGCTCTAAAACACGATTTTTCTAATGTATATTAAAACTAGGACAAAATGGTTAGAGGTTGACATTTCTAATCGGCTGTAACATCATAGTCTCGAGTAACACAGCTACCATGTTTTTGTTTTTTTACCCAAACGGCCTTCTGGTTTATATTCTAGAGAATATGGCTCTTTACTTTTTTAAGTTACGTTTTCAGAAAGTCTGCTAACATTTCAAAATCCATCATCTTCCTTAACAAAGATTGATAGCTCAAACAAGTGAAAGAAAATGTCAGCACCTTCATTTTCAGAGCAAAAAACCTATAGTTTCTAAATATTAAAGCTTTGAATGTAAGCCCCAGAATCCAAGAATGTTAAATGCAGATTTTTGTCCATTATATCAACATGTCTCTTAGTCTATTGTGTAATAATGTTCAACTAAATAAGGTTTTCCCAAACTTTTCTTTTACGTGATTGCCTCTTTCTAAAATATAAACTGCTTTGTGGAAATTTGAAACAAAGATCCATGTCAATGTGACACAAGATTTGAGACTGTTGCACAAAAACTCAAATTATTTCTCTAGAGAATCAAAAAATGTTTTGAGGAGCAGGCTGTCTCTGAAGTTCAACTCCCCACATATATGGTCCTCCAGTCAGTTCTAGTCCATTCTGTAACACCCAGCTGGTGTAAATCACACCACTCTGCTGTTAATCTGTCATGAGGGAATAAAAGGTGGGTCCCAGCCCTTTTGGAAAGGCAAATGGTTTCCATTAAAACTTAAAGTGGGCTTATTGGCATACCTGCTGAAGAAGATGGAGAGGTTCGGACCTTGGTCTAAAAAAGAGGTATAGATAAATGTTCTTCATGGTAGAAACATCATTTTAGAGCGTGGCAGGCCCACGTTTGAACTTTAACCCTGGCAGCTTAAATACTACAAGGACTCTGCAAATAAACGCCCTAATAGCCCATATGCTGTGGTTATTCCCTCTGAAATATAAAGGTAACAGTGTTGGCCTATCTGTGATTATGTTTTTTATTACACTTATTATGAGAAAAACATTTCTTATTTTACTCCTGGCAAGCTCTGAAGCAAATAAGCCTATGTTGCCAAATGTCAGATTCTTTCAATGATCTCAGAAGCCAACAGACTGTAGTCATATCCCGCCAGTATTTACTCAGTGCACCCGAGCATAATACAGGTCCTTCTCAAAATATTAGCATATTGTGATAAAGTTCATTATTTTCCATAATGTCATGATGAAAATTTAACATTCATATATTTTAGATTCATTGC
>JAHUTJ010001861.1:0-16044 GCA_036250325.1 Characodon lateralis
AGTGTTGCTTCCTAAGTGGACAGTTTGATTTCACAGAAGTTTGATTTACTTGGAGTTATATTGTGTTGTTAAAGTGTTCCCTTTTTTTTTTTTGAGCAGTGTATATATATATATATATATATCATAATATTATTATCATAATATTATTAGTGTAAAATATAGAAGTTTTTCACTTTTTTTCAGACATAGCTGGAACGAGTATATATGAAGTACAAAGCTGCTGGTTTGAAAATCCTAAGACATTTTGAATCTAACTGCATCTGGATCTGTGATCTGTGATTGGATGAATCACTACCTAAAAGCAAGGCCACAACCGTCCAATTTCCATTAGCTCAAGAAAGAAATTGCTCTTAATAATTATCTTGAAGATTCGGTCACCAACAAATTTATTGATATTACAAATATCTTCCAATATTGTCAGATATTGGTATTTGATAACAATGATTTAATATTTACAGTTTGACAATCAGACTTCTGTGTACAACGGGAATGCACCTTTAGTCCCTCCAGCTAGTTCTGGGTCTTCCCCATGGACTCCTTCTAGTGGGAAATACCTGGAAGGAAGACCTCCAATAAAGGTGCCCGGGAGGCATCCTATCTTCTGGTGCTCTTTGTAAACAAGGTACTCAGGGGTTAGCTGTTGAGAGGACTCCTGTTGATGGATGATTGACAACAGTTGGACTAATGGTATTTCCCTCTGAAAGACCTAATGATTCATTGTAATCTGCTTAAGAAAGGCTTATGTAGAAATGTATTGGCATTTTATTGGTAATTTAAACCAGTGGGTCTTCACCCTGGTCCTCAGTTCCCCATGTTTTAGACACGTCTCTGCCCCAGCATATCAGTTTCAAATGATTGCATTACCTCCTCAGCATGCCACCCAGTGCAGCAGAGGCCTCTTAATCCCCCCCTCATTTAAGTCAGGTGTGTGGCAGCACTAAACTAGCAGGACATTGGTTACTAATGGTTGGGGACCATTGCTGTAGACCATGCCATGCAAAATAAGGAGAAATTCCATGGAAACAAATGTATTTTCATTTTTAAGATACGTTTTTGATAGTGAATTGATGATCTAAAACATTAAAGAGTGACAAGAAAATGTAAATAATCAGTGGGGGGCAGGGGAATTACATTTTCAGATCACCGTGCGACTGGATGAAAATGTTCCAGACCAAGCAATCACACAATGCATTAGCTGAAACTAAAGGATGCAATGGGATATAGGTTAGGAAAAAAAATCTTTAGATCTTTTGGTGTTTGGACCCACACTCGAACAGATTCAGAGGAAATTAATTCAATGCCTTTTTATGATAATAAACAGCAGCAGGAGTTCCAATCCTTTAAAGGAAACAAAAAAATCCACCTTAGAACCAGAGCTGGAGTTTATTTAGTATTTAAGCAAAAATATGGAAAATACTGCTTATGATGTACTAAGCAAAAACAAACCAGGTTGGGACACCTGGCTGCTTTAATAACCAATGAACTCCGGTTTATTAAAGAGGCTCCCTAACCTGCCATTTGGTAGGGGGTCCTGGCCCTGGACCAAGACCTGACTTGAGAACGGAGGCTCAATTAACAGCAGAGAGGGCCAACGTTACTAATATACACACACGTGCTGACCCAGTCCAAACAGAGAGGTCCAAGGAGATTGCGGATATAAATCCTCAAGGACCTCATAGCTCATAGCTTGTGAATTAGCTGGAGAAGTAATGAATCCCTACACGCCTACACACAAATTGTCAGTGTTGTGGGATAGTCTCAGCTCACTATAAACCTATATAAATCTTTGCCACTTACCTTTAGATGGAATGGTGCATTGAGTCCAGTAAATAGTAGGGCATGTGTGCGCGTGTGTGTGTGTGTGTGTGTGTGTGTGTGTGTGTGTGTGTGTGTGTGTGTGTTTGACCGCAGATGCAGGTGGAGTGGTGGTTGGGTAGACGGCGAGAATCGTTCAACTCTGGGCTGAGTGTTGCCACTCAAAATCTCATAACTTAAACACTGCAGTTTCACAGTGGTTGTGAACTGTGGGGAGAGGTTACACAAGTGTTGCTGGGTTTGTTCAGCCAGTTAGTTTTGGTCCAGGCTAAGATGCAGCTTTTTCTCTAAAGGAATACTTTGGAGGATCAATGAAATGCAGAGCTTTAATTTGCAAAATACATGAAAGGGAAAAAACTCCTCAGTCATCAACATAAATACCAGGTTTTGGGCTTCTCGAAGAGAACAGACTGGACACAAGGAATTTAGTTCAGATTATTCATGTTATGAGATTTATTTTTATTTGAATTACCAATAAAACTCACTGTTTATCAAATTTCAATGCCCTGTTAAACTTTATATACCTCTTCTACTTATTCAAATGTTGTCACTTTATGGCCACACACTTAAGTGCAAATAATTGCAATTTTATTTGATAGACAAACACAAAGTAGTGCATGATTGTGCAGTGTAAGAAAAAGGGAACCTATATTTATCTGTAGCATTGTGTGCTTTCAAGCCACTTTAATCTGATACCCCAAAATAAAATTGTGTGCAACCAGTTGCTCATGACCTACTATGTATTTGTGTACCTTTTTAGGTTAGGCTACGCAGCAAACACTTTTATAGCTGCTTATTCCCTTTTCTCTCAAGAGGCAATACCTTTTGTCAGGCCACAGCTGTACTTGAGAAATTGTTCATAATAATGTATGTCCTGCCCAGTTAAATAAAGGTTAAATTAAAATATAGAAATCTCTTAATAGGACAACAATTATTTGCTTTCTCCGTATTTTAGGCCTTTATTGAAAATTGACAATAAGAAAGCCATAAGAAATCCTGTTCATAGTTTGGTACAAGCCATTTAAGGAGATATAGCAAGAAGGTACTCTGATCAGCTGCGATGGACTGGCGACCTGTCCAGGGTATACCCTGCCTCTCGCCCGTAGACTGCTGGAGATAGGCACCAGCTCCCTCCGCAACCCTGTATGGAAGAAGCAGGTATAGAAATATGGAAGGATGGTGCTCTGTTAAGATGAGACTACAGCTAAAATGTAAAGGCATGCTGCTCCTTCAGGGTTCAGAATCGGGAAATGGTAATGTCTTCCCTTCTTTTGTTAAATGGTGTGACAATAACTTCCCCAGAGTGTTGGAAACAAAACAGTTTATAATGGATTTCAGAAAGAGTAATATCCTAGAAGCAAGGAGTGTCTAGTGAGAAGGTTGTGATTGTAGGTTCCTCTAAGTATCTTGTCACTATGTTTAACTGTGAATAAAGCTTGATGTACAAAAAACCAGAGTCAGCACAGGATCTATTTTTTGTGGAGGCCTATCGTTTATGTTTCTAATAAAATTTTAAGCTTTTATCAATCTGTTCTTTTATCCTTTTCTTTTATCTGTTGGCTTAATGGACTGTCACTGGAGGACAATATTGGTCTAAACAATGTACTGTAGGTACATATCTGCAGAGGGACCTGGGCAGTTGTTTTCTTCCTCTTTCTGGTAGGTATGAGAAGGGGGGATATAGAAATATACATACATACACTTTTTGATTTGAGGCTACATGTTTAAAGTGAATGTATGGATGCTATGTGTTGCTGAAAACTATCGCCTAACTCTCAACACACAATCCCCATTGCCTCCATAAAACATGGTGGTGGCAGCGTCATGCTGTAGGATGCTTTCCTTTAGCAGGGATATGAAAGCTGTTTAGTGTTGGTAGGAAGATGGGTTTATCTTAATACAAATGAATCCTGAAAGACAATCTGGAAGGGAAATCTCCGCCCCAGAGGGTCACCATAAAGCAGGACAACAACCCTATATATGCAACCAGAACTTTACTGAAATGATTGTTGTCTCGTATGCCTGTATATAACAGGTCACTCTTGGACATAAGACCAGTGTCTCAGTGAGATTTATCTCTATGAATAAAATAAATTTCAATACATTTTATTTACATAAAAATGTATGGGGTAGAAGGGATATATTATGTTTGCAAAACACTGTATAAGGGGTTTTCTCTTATTTTGGTGAAACAAAACAATATTTGCAACATTAATGGAGAAAATGTTGCAGGTCCCTGGATGTGTAGGGCTACACAACCTTAAAGACCCCTAGATGGCTCAACCGGCTTAATAACTCGATTAACCTCAAAGACCACAACAATGTTGGCCTCATCAAGCCCTCTGCCAACATACATTAATAGCATTTGACAATCCTAACTCATTTGGGAATCCTGGTCTGCATTGGACAGGCATAGCTGTGGACACGGGGCCTCTTTGGACCTGGCACTCCTGGCTGAGATCCCTGGCATTCACGGCTTCCTGATAACCAGCTGTCCCCTCAGTCGCTCAAATCCCAGGAACTGAGAAATAAACAGACGGTAAACAAAGGGCCTAGTTTAGCACCACCAACCGCCACAGCATGACAACAGGTTTGATGCTTTCACTGCCCACCGGGGTTGACGGAGTCAGCCAAGTGCTGGGCTCTGCACAACAGGAGCAAGAGGCTTTTCTTTCAAAGTTGCAATCAGTCACATTGACTTTGTCTTTTCAGCCCCAAGACATGAAACATGAGCCAAAAACAAGAATAAAGAAATGCATAATGGAATCCAACAGCTTGAGGTTTGCAGATTGAGCAGAAATCTCTAAAGATGGAGTTTTGTCTAATTTTTCCCTCCTAATTTCCTCTTTTGCTTATTGTCTCAATCTGTGGACAGCTGCTCTCTACAGATGCAAATTCCCCTAACTTGAGACACATTAGCCACCAAAAGAACACAAGCCTATTAATAGGCTTCCCAGTCGTAAAAGAGACGTGGCTCATGCCCATGTGGATCATGTTTTTTGGGGCAACTTTGATACGCATGTAATACAATATCAGTTCAATTGCGATACATCGTCAGAGGGCCCCCTTTATGGAAATCTGCATGAAATCACTGTCTGGGCAAGGTCGTAAATCACCAATGGCATTGTTTGTTATTGCAGTACAGTTTTATGGAGGGTGGGCACTTTGCTGGGACGTCACAAAGAAGAATGCCCAAATCAAGACCTAAGAGAGAACAGACCTTGTATTTATTTGGTGACTGGAAAGAATTGTAGCTAAGATGTGCAAGAATAACCACCAATCACCAGCATAAAACTCAACCATCCAGCAGCCACAAACATTACAACAGTGATGATAAATCTCAGCAAGAATCAAAGTCACGACAGAGAAATTGATAGTAAGGTAAAAGAGACAAGCTGAGCAGAAAGAAACTGGCTCCCCTCTGTTCACAAGAACAGCCAGAGCGGCTGGCTGGCGTGCATCAACACCCACTCTTTTCAAAGAAATGTCTGGTCTGGTCCTGTCTGGCTATTTCTGCCAGGTCTCCAAGCATCGGGAAAATTTATCAGAGAGAGAAGACGTTTGGTCTGCGACAGACCAGTGCTTCTCTCCAAGAAAGAAAGCAAGCCAGGAACTCAGACACTTTCACCTGTTTAAACGTCAGAAAAGCACATTTACGGTCATTGAGGTGATGACTTCTGATGATAGGACCCAGCGTTTGCTCAATCCATTCTTGCAGATATCCATGCTTTACCCTGTTCTTCACCTCTGCTCAATGTCCTAACATAACAGATCTGGATATTAAACAGTTTGTGCGGCTGTAGTACAATTCCATGCATTCTTAATTATTCAGCGTGGTTTTGGAGGCCGAACACTCTCTTCCCCATAAAGACTTGTGTTACATGCTGGACCCTTAAGCTGTGACCACATTAAAAACCTGCCTCACATATATTCACATATGTATTTTTTTTTATGCTATTTAAACCAACTCAACTCTCTTTGGATTTGAGTAGTTTGACCATTTGTATTGGCCTGGAGTTACTGGAATGTATTTGCTAACTTCTTATTGAAATTATTAAAAATGCACAGTTAGCAGAAGTGTGGCTTCAATAAAAGTGCTTAAAACAGGTATCTCATATATCTGTTTTGGATTTAAGCATCTGATCATCGAGCGTCTATGGCAGATGCTCTCAAACAACAAAAGATCCAAATCAGATGTCTAGATGAGGTCAAAGGACCAGAACGACTAGTGATGAGAAAATAATTTTTCTGAACATTTCTTACAACTTACAAGCCAAAAAAAGCACCTAATGCTAACATTTGTTTGTCTGTGACCTTTAGCTGCTCTAATTTAATACATAATGAGCACTCGAGTTTTATTAAAAAAAAGGAACTTAAAAATGATAACTTTGTTGCTTTTAATGCCTCATAAACAAAGTTCCTTTGTTTACACACAATAAAGAAGACAAACTGAGCTAAAGGGCAGCTGTGACATCAAAAAACTAAGGTTTTTGCTTCAGGTTAGATTCTCCTGAGTTCAGTTTAAAATTTTTTTGTGTTTCACAAAGTAAACACATTCTTTTATTATATGATATGTTTAGGATAATGTGGAAAATGTAAATAGGCCAATCAAAAAAAAAGCCCTTGTTTTTTGTGAATAGTACACTGTTTTTGTAAAACTATTTAAAATCTGTAACATACCTATAAGTACTTTTATGATAAAAGGATAACACATAACACATTGAAGTTGTTTTTTTTCTAAACAAAAATTCTTCAAGTATGAACTTTAAATCACACATTTATCATTGATAATCATTTTTAAAGTGCTCTATTGGACAGCAAAACAATATTTTGTTCCTCTGAATATTCTTTTCTGCACCAACACGGGGTTCATTTTAGGTTTAGAAAACTACTGTAATGTTCTAACAACACTTCACCTAAGATACAAGTGTCTTCTAATTTGTTTCTAGAGGCCTAGCCGACTCAGCACATATAGTTACAAGAAGTCTTCAGTAAACACACATCTTCTCTGAAGCGGATCTTTCAAGAGGAGAGTTTTGCTGAGGTGCTAGGTTGACATTACCTTGCTCCCTCTCTGTTTTGATTGGACTTGTTGATTACCTGGATTATAAAATGTTTAATGGTGATTCCAATTAGTCGAGTGTGGAGAACACAACCAGAAAAATCCGTTCTCATGTTTCATAAACTAAGCCCTTTGCTTTCAGCGACAGAATTATTAATGACTTAAAAAGTATAGCAGCATGATCCACTGTGCTCGGGTCTCTCCCATGTGGCAGTCGGTAAAGGCTATGCTGAATGTGTCCTAAAAATAATGTGGACTGTGCCTGGATTGATTTGCTGTTCGGTCCAGATCCAGATAGGAGTGCAGACTATACAAATCAACGGTGTAAGGGAAGTTTCCTTTCCACTAGGATTAGTGGGTCAAATTCTGCACCATCAGATTTAGTCTGGAGTCCAGATAGAAATCAGCGAGCCTATTTTTACCAGATTACAGCATTTTTCAAAAATGGGAGAAAAATACTTTAAAAGTATGCTGAAAAAATATGATTTTGCATAAAGAAATCCAACATTCAACAGCTCACAAATCAGTTTTATTAATTTAAACACAAACAAATAATATTGTCAAAAACATCTGTACACATATTTTTGCAGACACAACAATCTTTTGCATTTTCACAATGAAGCCCATGAAGAGTAAATTATTTCCAGTTTGCATTTACAATTGCAACGTAATAAAAAAAGCGTGCTGTATGAATCTATAAAACACTTGCTCTATTTACCTACCTTACCTTGATCTAGCAGCAGTATGAAGATACCCCAGAGTGTGTGTGTAGGTGAGTATGTACGGGTTTGGGGAGGTTGTTTCGACACAAAGGTGGGCTCTGTTTGAGCAGAGAGGGATCTGAAGTTAAATGCAAAGGCCAAGAGTGAACATGTGCAAAGAAGGGAAAAAATTAGAAACACAACAAGTCTGTTTCTATATAAGAAATTCACAGTTGATAGCACATGTCCTGTAAGTTCCCCAACCCTTTAAAGTTAGTGGCTTTTCTTTCACTGTTTATTATGATTACCCCGTCGAAGTCAAAGTCGAAATAAAAACACTACATCATACAAAATTACGCTCGCTGTACAAGAGTTTTTATAGTGCTTGTATAAAAGATAATAAAACCTATTCAAGCTTGCTTCTTTAAATATCAGATTTATCCAAAATGCAGTTAAAATGCTCCTCAGGAGGCAGGAGACTGCCTTTTGCTGCCATTCTCTAAACCCTCACAAGATTTAATTTAGTCTTTTAATATGTCGGGGTCAGGGTTGCAAGCTGGTGAAATGCCATAAGGACACAAGTGGAGAGCTACCTCTTTGAGTGACTAAAAGAAACCCTTTTCCCCTTCAAATATGGGACATATAGTAGAGGAGACAAGGATGAGAAACATCTAAGAATCAAAAGAAAGCTCCTTGACACTTTGAAATCCATGCTTTTGGTCTTGACGAACAATTGATCACACAATCCCATTATCTACATTTATTTTTTAAAATCAAACTCAACTTGAATGCGTCCAACACTTTCAGGTGTCCTCCAGAAGCTTGTGGGCAATTTAATGCCCTTATAGTTTCACTTCAATTAAAAAGCAAAGCCACCTTTCAAGAGCTTGTACCTAAATGATTATAGGAAGGAATAGTCCAGTGATTATAAACTTACACACAGAAAAAAAAGGATTTCCTCTGTACACGATTGTCTCAGCGTTGTAAATAAGTTTTTTGTTAATTTTCTTAAATTATTAGAAAACCCCCTTTTAGTTTGAATTTGTTTTTTATTCTTCCATAAATTTCTTCCTCTCGCTGTTTGTTTGTAAAAGGCACAAGTCTTTAGTCATCGAGGTACCTTCCAGTGGCGTGGGGGCCACTTGCAAAGTCTGTTCATAAATAAGAAGCACAGGACTCCCCTGCTGAGGCTGACAGAAATCACTATAAGTCCGTCTGTCCACTTACAGAGAGGAGACATGTAACAGTTGATGTATCAAAAGAAAAGTGGTAAAAAGTGGAGAATGAGGACAAGCGGCAGAAATCTTGGCCTGTGGCTGAAGCTCAGTTCTGCGGCAAGGAAGGCGAGGGCGCCAGTAGCTCTCCTCTCCTCTAAGGTGTGAAACCTGACGGAGCCCCGTCACAAACGGGAAGGTGTGGAGGGGCTGTAAAACACTTTGACAGCTTCAGAAGGCAGCTGATTCACAGTAACCAGGACGAGCAGCTGCTGCACCGTAAATTCACCTCTCTCTCCCCGTTCTTTGTGTCGCAGAAAAGAAAAAAAAAAGCACAAAAAAACGTTTCAGGGTTAAGACAATGTGTATGTCAGCACATTAACCGCGTGCTTGTTTTTTCCACTTTCTTCTTTTTCTTTCATTGTAGCGAAAGACAGACGCCGGGCAGCACACGAGGAAGGGGTGGGACTGTCAGGGGGGGCTTTTCCTATTTTCCTATGAGCTCTGCAGGCCACAGCAAAGCATGGGATGAGGGCTGTAGTGAGAAGGTCAAAGGTTGCTTGATGTCCTGATGCGTAGAGAGGGGTGTACTGTGGTGTTGGTGTAATGCTACAAGTACTCCAGGTCGAGAGCGTGGTGGAGAGCCATGAGGTCCGAATGGCTGGAGATCCTCCAGAAGGGCATGTTGTGCTGTGGACAAATAAAAGCATCATGTTAGGAATTGATCTAAACATTTTCAAATGATGCATGTCTTATTTTTACATTAAACTGTCAGCACTGTAAAAAAAACATGGGAAATTGGGTTAAAGCAAACTGTACAAATTACAAATAAATGCTTCTAAATGAGTCAGAAAGAATACCAGGACTAAAAGTACCTTAATTTACACATACAAGTATGGTCAGTATTGCTGTTGCATATTTATTGTGTCTTTCAAAAAATTTACTATGATTATCAGAATTGTATTTCTTTTCTTTGATGTATGTAATCTGTGACCGTTAAGAAAAATGTTATGTAGAAAATCTGTCAGAATTGAGACATTTTTAATATAAGAAATAAATGCCTCAGTGCCAGCAGTGAGGAATTCACTTCCTTGCAAAGAAATTCATTGAACCTTTCTCACCTTTTATCGCATTACAGCCACACGTTGCCATCTATTTTATTGAGATTGCATGTGGTAGACCAACACAAGTTAGTGCATAGTTGTGAAGTGGAGGTGCACATGATTAGGCTGAAGCTTTTTCTCTATGTTCATGAGGACTCAGACTGGATAGAGAGGAGCTGTGAACATAAAGTTTTAAGATTCATGTTTCACTGGTTTTCTTCTAGGATCGATCTGCATTTAGCTCCACCCATTTCTCACATCAGATCTCAAAAGCTTCCTTGTCCCTCTTCAAAAAAAAGCAAAACATCCCCACTGCATAATACTGCCACGATAATGTTTGGTGTTTTCAGTGTGACATGCAGTGTTAGTTTTCCACCACGCCAAGCATTTTACATGTAGGTCAAAAAGTTCAATATTGGTCTCATCTGACCAGGGCACCGTCTTTTTCTGCGTCTCCTACATGGATTGCAGCTAACTGCCAATGGTACTTCTCACGACTTTCTTCTTGCCACTTTTTCATAAAAGCCAGATTTGTTGTGTTAGCAGATTATCCTTCACCTGTACATCTCTGCACCTCCTTCAGAGTTCTTGGTCACTTCTTTTATAAATGCATGTTGGTTAAGATGGTCTGGGGTACCATGTCTGGGTAGGTTTACTTCCATTTTTTGATGATATATTGAAAGTGCCTTGTGAGATGTTAAACATTTAGCACATTGTTTTGCAACCTAAATTTGCTTTAAATTTCTTTACAACTTTCTATGTAACCTGTCTGCTGTGCTTTGTGGTATTCATGCAGCTTGTTTGTCCACTAATGCTATCTAACAAACGTCTGAGGCCTTCACAGAACAGCGGATTTATTAGGGTTAAATAAAATACAGATGTCCTCTTTTTTTCTAATTCTGACTACTAAAGACATTTGTTTGCACTGTATTTTATTTAGAGGTATCAGAGTAAAAGGGGCTAAATGGTCTATCACATAAAATCACAAATAAAATACATTAAAAGTTAAGGGGGGGAGCTGAATACTTTTGCAAGCATTGTGTAATAGTAAATAATGACTTTTTTGCTAAACTATGAAAACATTTCATGTAGATTTCGTCTTTTTATTTAAGGCAGTATATTAAATAAACAATGGCCATCTAGTGAACTTTCCAGGAAAACAGTTGTAACTCTAAGCTACATCATACTTTAAAATTTATTTCTCTGCAGCATCAGTGAATAGTTTTCTAGCCCCAAACTAAGCCAGCAGCCTGTTTCAGGCAGCACAGAAGTGAACTCCCCATGGTGTCTTTTCACTGAGCTTCCTGCTTGCCAGTGGGTTTTTAGGACAGTGCAAATGAGCTGTTCTTCCCGAGCAAAGGATGGAGGAGAAACCTGAGTCTCAGAGAATGAAAGGAGCTTGTCAGGTAGAGTCCTCGGTTGTTCAGTGTGTGGAGCCCATTACCCTCCCCTTATCAAAGGTATTGCCTCTCCCAGGCGTATGTTCTGCTTAGGAGAGCCTGCACTGACCCTTAAAAAGCTCTTTGCTTTTTGTTTTGTAAATTGTCTTTGCTTTTAAGTTTAAAAGCTGGAGATGTTATCTCAGCCTTTTCTCCCAGGCGATGGTAATAACTGAAGACAGAACTGTTTGGGGGGATTTTTTTTTTTTTTGTTTAAAAGGTGAAGGAATGAGGACTTTCAGAAATTTGCTTTTGTAGTTCCACGCGGTGTCACGTCTGATATGCGTCTCCTGACGGGTGAAATTGTTGTGTTATTCCATGTCCTCTCTGATGTTGACACAGAAACCTTTTACTCTGTGGGTTCTCAAGGGACTTGCACCATTCAGATGGGAAAAATAACATCTTATCCTTCCATCAATGTCACGCTTGTACAACTCAAGACTGAGCAAAAATATTTGCATCTATTTTAATAATTATCCCTCAAGACTGTATTCCCAGGGCATGTTCACTTTTCATAATACAGAGCTATTGCTTTACACTTTGACCCAGGGTAAAAACTTGATGGCTCTTTCCTAATCACTGCCTAATCACTCTCCATCCGCACCCGTGCTAGTGCTCAGTGTTTACTAACAAACAGGTGAAGAAAAAAGGAGCTGGAGACGTTTCAAAGAGAAGCCGAGCCTTCAGCCTGACACAGCGGCCCACGGTAATTGTCAGGAAAAATATGCTCCAAGGCCACTAATAAATTTCACAATGAATGTGTTTGCAGTGAACAGAGTTTTGGTTCGCATTTAAACCTGACAGAAATACTGAATACACAAGAGAGGGAGCAGAAGCCAGCTGGCAACATTTAAAAACAGCATGTAGGACTCATCTGAAGAGAAAACGTTGTTTCCCGAGCGGCTTTGAGCCCGATCCATCTCGTGCTAACAGGCCTGTCATTGCAGTAAATATTCTAATTTCATCAACAATGATTTAAGTCTCCTTTATTGTGTGCTCTATTTACGATGTGCCTTCAACATGCCTGAAAGGGCTTGTCTAGCGTTACACATGCAGCATTTACACTGCTCCAAGCAGCGAACAGGAATATATAATTATGCCATCTCTCTCCTCCCCTGCTCTGTAAACCTGAGATGGTGGAGAAGGAGCACTGATTACACCCTACCAACTTTCCTTCTTGTACTTGGACGCCTAATAAGAGGATAAAAGGATGAGATTGTGGAGGAGAACTGGAGTACTAATTACTTTCTTTGGAGTGGTATGGCAGGTATGTTTAGTGTGTTCTCTGAGTGCCTATAACAGGACTCTGACATTATGGAATGGAAAGTTGAAAGGAATAAGCTGTTTGGTGCCTCTCACCTTTTTTGAGCCTTGCTCCTCTTCCACTCCGTCTCCGATAACAATGTAAACAACTTTCCTCCCAAATCTTTGAATTACTCTCTCAAAGCAGCTTTCCTTCCCTGCGAAGAAAGTCAGGATGTTAGTGGAGTGTTGCATGATTGCAAACAGAAAAATACTCCTGCAATGACCACTGAATCACAAGGTGATTCAAAGGTATGGTGTGACAAGAGCACCGCGCTCACATTACAGGACACAGCATTAAAGTTGCCTGATTGCTACAAGAATCTGGGACAAATGAGCCAACTATTCTTGAGTTTGCATTGGTCCTGAAAGAGGTGAGCACAGCTAGACATGGGCCTAGCTACTATTTACATGAAAAAAAATATATATATGACACGAAACATTTATTCCTACTGCAGCAAACCTAACACCTTTATTCTTACATCTATACAAATACAGCAGCAGTTTTCAAGTGCTTATTGCACAGAATAATATGCTGGCTTTTACCTGAACTTTACTTCTTTGTTTCTTTATCTAATTTTATGCAAGTTTTTATTTTGTTTGGTTAATTGCATTTATGATTCAATATGCCTTCATATGACTTTAATAGTGTTTATCTTTTTCGATAAACTATTTCTACTATTTAAGATCTCATCATAAAATAAATGTAATGGGTATGTTTATCCATATGTATTAGCATTATGTTTAATATATATTTTTTGTTTCATAAACTGTGTCTTATCTTTATTGTTTATGTTGTTTATTCTTCAGTTCCACATTTTATAAGACATTGTGTCATAGTTATTATATTATTATCTTATTACCTATTTTGCTGTGTTTGTTGATTGATGTTTACAAGCTTTTTCCTTTTTTTAACCTTTGTAAAATGCTTTTGGTTACTTTTGACTATATGAGGATAAATATAACTAAAACCTGATTTATTTATGAATTGATGCTGGTCATGCCTTGCCAACTGCGGTAATGAAGCAGCATTAGCTTAAGAGTGATGGGTGGTGCTCACACCATGATTGTCTGTGTTTTTCACAAGTAGAAATATTTCCAAACAGCATAATTTCTCTTTCTTATAAGCAAAAAACACAATAGCCTCCCAACTCAGCTCCAGGGTCCCCCAAAACAGTGCCAGTCATTTCACCCCTACACCATTTTGCTTCTTTGGGTTTGTGTATATTTTGTACTTTTTTGGGTCTAACAGGAGACAGTCTGTACCAGCAATGTGTCAATTCATCCCCAGAGGGGTGTCGTACCTAGTTTAAGAACCAATGACGTAAAGTAATTTGTTAGATTCTGCTCATATTTTATTGTAAGGAAATGTGATAATATGACTCTAGTAAACTTGAAATTATTTTGGTTTATTCTGGTGTCAAAAACTGGCCCAAATGGGGATCAGAGCCAAAGTAAATACAAATATGTTGACGTTGGAAAACCTTGCAACATTCAGGCTTGATATTTATTTTGCATTTTAAACAGTAAAAAGGGGCAAAAGTAGGAGGAAAAACCAGGGGGGATAAGAGAAGGAGGAACAGGAGAGGGGCTTCTGTTTCTCTAGAATGACATAAATGTGCAGAAGTGGTTTCATATGCAGACGCGAAGAGCAGAGGCCCAGCACAGGTCCTGCTCCAAGAAAATAATCCCAGGTTGATTAGGACTATTCCCTCACTGAAGAACATCAACCCTCTCGGGTGACAAAAATCCACCCCTTCCACCCCATCCCCAGGGACTCAGTCCTGTCCCCGAGGAAGCATGCGTGTCTTGGCTGCTTACGCTCACAATGCTAAAACAATAAGCATGTTCCAAAGCAATAGGCTCAGGATAATGAAGCATTTAAAGCAGGATAGTAAAGCATAGTTTACCTATTTTTGTTGCGCTATAAATATTCTCTATAGGGAAGACGACTCCCAAGCCGTAGAGCAGGACCTTCGCCAGGGCCGGGATGAGCTGCGTGGTGGTCACAAGGATATTCACACAGTTTGACCTGAGAAAGAAAGTGAAGTGGTGACATCATTTCAAATCACTTTGAGGGAGGAGAAAAGAAAACACAATGTGTATAAAAGACAAAGCAATGTATCAGGTCCCCAAAACATGTCTTACATTGAAGGATTGGCTCGTTTTTCAGCTCAGATCTTTTAGCACACTTATTTGTCAAAATTAGAACAGGCCGGCCATACGAAAGAGAAATCCACAGCCGAGTTTCTCTTTTTTAATAGCTTGGAACACGCTCAGCTTATTTACACCACATACAGATCTATAGATGTGGGGTGTGGACCTGGGTACTTTTTTCCTCTCTGGAGTCCTACCTTGAGTGGATTAATGTTAGTGCTTTCAGTGCCAGTGTTAACCAGGAGTCCGTCAAGGCTTCAATTTCTGCTCGCAATTGCAACCAGGCTTCCCTTTTGGCAGGGCCCAGCAGACCTGAAACACAGGGTAACAATGTTTGGGTTGGACCAGCCATCCGAATACCACTGAAATTTTCAAACTCTGACCCCCCCCCAAAACATACCCAGGAACTCATATAAATGCCCACACAAAGAGGGCACACAGACATTTGTGCAGACTCATTTTTACCCAGCAGAACTGTGCATGCAGCACTGCTTGTTGGGGATTACCTCCAACATTATTTTTGTAGGTGGTGTAGATTTCTTTTACTCGTCTGTAGCGGAAGGCCAGTTTTCTCATCCAGTCCACGCCTCCCCGCACGCCTGTGGCCAGACACAGGTTGGCACTCGTAGCTGCTGCGTGGAAACCATCAGCACTGAAGTTATATGTACTAAAATAAAGACAGAGATGAGATCTGTTAGCTCAAGCTGCTCTGCTATTAAGAGGTTTCTTTCTGACGAATCATCGAAGATTTAAAGTGATCTTGGTAACCTTAGATCCTGGCCATTATCATCTGAAGACACATCATCAATATGTACCTGGTCACATTCCTGAAAGACACAAAACATTCATCTTAGACTATAAATTCAATTCAATTCAATTCAGTTTAATTTATATAGCGCCAATTCACAACACATGTCGTCTCAAGGCACTTCACAAAGGGTTTGGAATGGTACAAGGTTGTTGGGGAAGTTAGAATAAACTACTGAGTGTTAGAGTTTGGCCATTTTAGAATGGGCTATGTGTAGGGGTACCAAGTAAAATAATATACTGATAAAGTGTGTCCATGTAGAGCTCACTGGTGGCCATTGTTATACTAAAAACCACAAGGTTTTTGGGTACTTCTTTCTGTCAGACTGATTATAACCATTGGAAAAGAGAAGGGGTCGCACAGGTAGCAGAAATGGAGGGTGTGTTTGCACCTCAACCATAACTGAGCCGGTTTAGGCTAAACCTGACTCCCCCTTACTCCAA
>JAHUTJ010001862.1:0-15000 GCA_036250325.1 Characodon lateralis
CGGACGGATGGTCGGCTGGATGGATGGATGGACGTATGGATGGCTGGATGGACGGACGGTTGGATGGATGGACGGACGGACGGTTGGATGGATGGATGGACGGTTGGACGGGTGGATGGGTGGATGGACGGACGGATGGATGGACGGACGGACGGACGGACGGATGGATGGATGGATGGACGGACGGATGGATGGATGGACGGACGGATGGATGGATGGATGGATGGACGGATGGTTGGATGGATGGAAGGATGGACGGATGGTTGGATGGACGGACGGACGGATGGACGGATGGACGGACGGACGGACGGATGGTTGGATGGACGAACGGTTGGATGGACGGACGGGTGGATGGACGGACGGTTGGATGGATGGGTGGATGGATGGATGGATGGATGGATGGATGGATGGACGGACGGTTGGATGGATGGATGGATGGATGAACGGACGGTTGGATGGATGGATGGATGGATGAACGGATGGATGGATGGATGGATGGATGGACGGACGGACGGTTGGATGGATGGATGGATGGATGGATGAACGGATGGATGGATGGATGGACAGACAGATGGATGGATGGATGGATGGACAGACGGTTGGATGGATGGATGGATGGATGGATGGATGGACGGACGGACGGTTGGATGGACGGGTGGATGGATGAATGGACGGACGGACGGACGGTTGGATGGATCGATGGACGGTTGGATGGACGGGTGGATGGATGGATGGACGGGTGGATGGATGGACAGACGGACGGTTGGATGGATGATGGATGGATGGATGGACGGACGGACGTTTGGATGGACGGATGGATGGACGGGTGGATGGATGGGCGGACGGACGGATGGACGGTTGGATGGATGGATGGATGGATGGACGGATGGACGGATGGATGGATGGATGGACGGACGGAGGGATGGATGGACGGATGGTTGGATGGATGGATGGACGGATGGTTGGATGGATGGACGGGTGGATGGATGGACGGTTGGACGGATAGATGGATGGATGGACGGATGGTTGGATGGATGGATGGATGGACGGATGGTCGGTTGGATGGACGGGTGGATGGACGGACGGACGGTTGGATGGATGGGTGGATGGATGGACGGACGTACGGTTGGATGGATGGATGGATGGATGGTCGGTTGGATGGACGGGTGGATGGATGGATGGGACGGACGGACAGTTGGATGGATGGATGGATGGATGGATGGTCGGTTGGATGGACGGGTGGATGGATGGATGGGACGGACGGACGGTTGGATGGATGGATGGTCGGTTGGATGGACGGGTGGATGGATGGATGGGACGGTTGGATGGATGGATGGATGGATGGTCGGTCGGTCGGTCTCAGCTCTGGTGGTCAGTGAGATCTTTTTATTCTCCATTTGTACCATAACATCCAGTTTGTTCTTGTTCAGAAGCTCGGTTCTACTGGTTCGAGCCAGAAAGGTTCAGGGCCATTAATGGCTGATTTTTCTGGTTCAGTGATTCTCGTTTACAGAAATTTGTTAAAAGTAGGAATGAGGTAGGAACCCGGTATTTTGCTGCCATTAACGGAATATTGACAGTCCAGAAATGAAACTGAGTAAAATTCCAGTTTGGAACATTATCCATGAACTGATATCAGCTGATTCTGAACAGAAGAAAACCGATCTGATTGGACCTTTTATCCAACACAGAGCCAGGAGTTTATTCCATCAAGAAATCAAGTTCTAGAGCCTCTGGAACCTTTCCAGCTTTCCAAAAATGAACCTAGATCCCTAGAACCCAGATCAGCCAGAGGACAGATTCCTGAGTCCTAAACCTTGGAGCTTTATTACAAATAACAAACCCAAATATCTTTAAGAGGAACCTGCATCTCACGTCCCAAAAGGTTCCTAACTGCAAACATTTAAAAATAAAATGATTAAATAAACCGGCAGGAATTCAGGTTGGAATTTCCAACATCCTGATCCTGAAAAAGAAATCCAGAGTGGGACCGAAACTTTGATCAGCGGTTACAAAACCACAAATTAATTTTATTAAATTTTCTGCTACATGTTGGTTTTCAAAACAAAAGAAACAAAGCAGGAATTTAGTTAACATTTTGAGACTAAACCGTTAAATGAGAAGATAAAACTATGATGATCTCCAAAGTTTAAACTGGATTTCGTCATTTCGAATTAAATTTGTTTCCAAAATAAAGTCAGATTTAATAAATAATCAACATGAATCTAAATTTAAACTTTCAAAATAAAAGCTTTTCTCTGCTAGAACTTCAGGTCTTGTTCATGAATTTTACCACCAGGATGTTTAAGTCCCGAAACCGCTTTCCTGCTGAGATCCTGGGCTCTGTGATCCATATCAAAGGTCTTGTTGAAGCGTTTTCATGGTGGTCAGGTCGGGTCCAGAAACCCAGTTAAGGTGGATCGACACCAGTCAGCCGACGGCTCTCTCAGGACCACTTTCAGGCGCTGATCGTTGTGGATCTCAGTCGAGTTCTGAGCAGCTGATGTCCTGAATCTTTGATTCTGTGTGGATCCAGTTCCGACCCCACAGGTTCTGGTCTAAGGATCAATCATTGCCTCGGCCCAGAACTGCGATGGGATCCAGAACTTGGGCGCAGCAGACGGTCTCCTTTAATACGAGGCTGCCTCAGTGTTGCTGGTCTGAAAACACTAAAAACTGTAAATATCTGAAGTGTGTAAATAGAAACTAACAAGATTCTATTTTATGTATGAATGGAGGAAGAACAGCGCCACCTCTAGGAGAAAACTTTCATTTGGTGTCTTATTTGCAAAACTCAGAAAGTTTAAGAAGACGATGAAACAGAGTAATTATTAAAATGAATATATGACTTTATGAAATGTACAGAAATCTTTTTAGTTTGATTGTTCAGTTGTTTTCTATCTAAACTTTGGTTCAGTTCGGTTTTTATTTGTACAGAAGTTGTTGTTTACATGGAAACCAGTCCTTTTTTCTGTGAGCAATGTGATTGGAGCAGACGTTTGGCAGGGGGCGGGGCCTCAAGGTTCAGAGTCTTTGATTTTAATTTACAATAAAACATTCAAAAATAACTTGAACCTTGGATCATAAACTTCAAATGATTCAAAAGACAAATGTGATCATTTTAAAATAATTGAGTAATTTAGTAAAACCCAACAGAATTTTAAGGTACTTTATTTTGAGGCTTCTTGTAACTTTGGACTTTCAGGGTTTCTCTCCCAGAACTCACAAGGTTCTTTCCTGGAAGAGCCAGAAATTACTCAGAAAATTTCAAAAGGTTCCCTGCAGGTTCCTGGAAAGTAACCTGGAGGTACCTGGAAAGTAACCTGGAGGTACCTGGAACTTGTTATGGAACTTCCTGAAAAGCAATCTGTCAAATTCAGAGATTTCAATGAAAGTTATGAGAGAAGATGAAGCTGGAATAATGTGTTGAACTTTTCATTTGATGCATTGAGCTGTAATTTTAGGCAGAAAAAGTTCAACAAACTTTAAAGAATTCAACATTTCTAATTTTTAGTTGGGAAGATTTGGTTTGCAAAGGTTTTTTAATTTGACAAAGAAAAATCTGAGTTGGAATAAAAAATGAGTCGTAATTTGGATTTAATTCAGATTTCCAATGGGAAAACTCTTCATTTTTGTCATAATTTTAATATCGGATTTAATCAAATAAAAAAGACCAGAATGAGAAACTGACAGCAATATTCTAATGAGTTTTGTTGATTTTTTTTGTCTCAAATAAACAAAAACTTAAAATAATAATTAATAATAATTGTAATTTTTTTCAAGATTTCATGCAAAAACAAATCTTTTACAATCAGTTGTCATTAATATGATTGAAATAATTTGTGATCTTTATGCCAAAGTTTCAAATTTTTTCAGCAACGTTTTTTTTTTAACAAATTTTCATATTTTGACGTCACTTCCTGTTTTCTCATTCTTTAATTATGATGTTAAAAAGATTCAGTTTTGGATTAATTTGATAAAAATGTTGCTAATTTAGCAGATTTTTTTACACTGCGTTCAGAAAGTGGACCTTCGATCCGATGAAGAGCTTGATCACGGAGAGCGGGACCCACCTCCTGCAGATGTCTGCTCCCTCTGATGTCTCACAACAAACACTGAAATAAAATCTGGAGACAAAACAAGAACAAGCCTCAGTTTGTTGTTTGTGTTGATCTGAAGGTGTTTCAGTCTGTCGGCAGGTGGCGCCATCAACAAACATCTACAACCGGTCTGAGAAGACCACCAACCTACTGCAGAGAAGCAAGGCAAGTTTTTATAGCACATTTCAGTAGGAATTCGAGTGCTGAACATGAAAAGGAGACATAATAGGAAAAGTACATTACAGTGGCATAAAGGTCATTAATTAATTAACGAACACAAATAATTAAAGAGAATAAAAATTCAAACGAGATGATAAAGATAAAAAATTCATGATAAAATGATTAAGAAAATGAAAGGAAAGTTGGACTGAAAACCTAACTAATAATGTTTAGATGGTCCAGTCAAAGGCCGCTCTAAAGTTTTTAATCTTGATTTAAAGCAATTTAGGGTTTCGGCGCTTTTCCAGTTTTCTGGGAGTTTATTCCAGATTAGTGGAGCATAAGAACTAAAAGCTGCTTCTCCATGTTTGGTTCTGGTTCTGGTTCTGCAGAGTAGATTTGAGCCAGAAGACCTGAGAGGTCTGGGTGGTTGATCCACTGACAACAAGTCTGTAATGTATTTTGGTGCTAAGCCATTCAGTGATTTATAGACTAACAGAAGTATTTTAAAGTCTATTCTATGAGCTACAGGGAGCCATTGTAGGGACTTTAGAACCGGGCCGATGTGCTCCACTTTCTTAGTTCTAGTGAGGACGCGGGAAGCAGCGTTCTGGATCAACTGCAGCTGTCTGATCCACTTTTTAGGCAGACCTGTGAAGACACCGTTGCAGTAATCACTTCTACTGAAGATGAACGCATGAATCAGTTTTTCAAGGTCCTGCTGAGACATTAGTCCTTTAATCCTGGAGATGTTCTTCAGGTGATAGAAGGCCGACCTTGTTACTACCTTTATGTGCCTCTGAAGGTTCAGGTCTGAGTCCATCACTACACCCAGGTTTCGAGCCTGACTGGTGGTTTCTAGCTGTATTAACTGAAGCTGTGTGCTAACTTTTAAACGCTCTTCCTTTGGTCCAAAGATTGTTACTTCAGTTTTGTTTGTGTTAAGAAGAAGATTTTAAAGCTGCAAGAGGAAAATATTCCTTGAGATTAAAACACATTTATTTCGATTAAATTCCAGGATTCGGGACTGGAACATTCCTGGGAACAACTCAGTGTTGTTGGAAATTGAGACAGTTTGAACATCAGACCTGAATGTCCAGGTTAAAGCAGAACAAATAAAAGGCTAAACTGAAGAGAGAAAGAAAGATGTATCTATGAGGAGCTGAGGCCCGGCTCTCCTGCAGGATTTTCGTGTTTCCTGCTTTACTGAGCCGTTAACTGGGTCACATCAGGACAGTAAGGAGGGACACAAACTGACAACAAAAAACCCGAGAGAAACCTGAGAGCCCTGCAGGCAGGAGAGCTCAGATGTTTGATTCCTGCAGGAATGGGATCAGTCAGGACGAGGTGTGTGTGGTTTGATGTGGACCCACCCTCTGCAGGGCTGCAGAGTGGACAGAACCTCACCCAGCCCCCCCCCCAAGAGGACGCTGCTTTCCATGCCTGATAAGGAGAAGGTTTATATTTAGGGAGAAATTTGGGGGAAGGGTGAAGGACTGTTATATTTAACAGGTGAAGGAGGAGAGCAACACCCCCTCCCCCTCATTAGGGGCTGGATCAGAACCAACATAAAATCAGTCTTGCATGTCATGCTGAAATTCTGGTTCTGCTCACATTTTATTCTGCAGCTTTAGGTTCTGATCAACCCAGCTGCTTGGGTTTTCAGTTATTCTTCTCTGCTCCACATGGAGTCATCACCATGGCGACAATGAGCCTTGAACTATGGGTAGTGTAGTGTTTACACTGCTGAAAAACTCAAAACCCTGTTAACGTGTTTAATAATTTTAACTTTTATTTTATTTGCATTTGTATTTCATTTAGCTTTTATTTATTTTAACTATTTAAATGTTTCTTGTTTATATTTCTCAGAAACAATTTCTAATGCTTGGACCTCATCTAGTCTCAGCCCTGTACCAGTCGACCCGGTTCTAGTCTCTGCCCTTCCAGGTCCACCATCCTTAGTTCCAATGGTTTAAAGTCCTTTTAATAAGAAAGTTCTGCAACATCCTTCCGATGTATGAAGTAGGAAGTAATGCAGCGATGCTCCTCCAACACCTGTTGCTGCACACTGTCAGCCAGCTGGCTAAAAGAAGCTGCCACACTTTTCCCTTAAATTCACTTGTTTGGGAATATTTTCAGTCACAAGCAGCTCCATCTATTACATGAAGGTAATCTAGCTGTGAGCAGCATGTTTGTTCCCAGCTGACTGGCGGCTTTACTGGAGCAGACTGCCTGACTAATTAACCAACCGCAGTGGAACAAAAAGCAATAATATTCTGAGCAAAAACCACAGAACAAATATGTAAAACTCCATAAGCAACCTGATTAGAACTGTAATGATCCATATTTTAGCAGCTGCAGGGATCATTTCATATATCATGAAATATCATGAAACTATGGTGTTTTAAACCATGAAGTGATGCAAATGTGAAATCAGAACTCATAAAAGTATTCAGCGACAGAGAGAGTTTCTGAAAGTTTACACAATTTAAATTAGGAGATTTATGATTTAAAAGGCGTTTTTACTCTGAACCAGTTTCTGCTTGAAGACTGCAGTTTACATCTTTATTTTTAAGACCAATCTTGTCTGAAATTAAAGTAAATTATAAAGTCATGCCCCTTTTAAGGACAGATTAAAAAGTTAACAGTAGTTTTTATTAAAAAGGTCAGATATTAATAAAATGAAAACTTTCATATTTCCATATTTTATCAAAAGGGAATATTTGTTTCTGTAGAATAATTGTTTCTTCTGACTATCTTTAATTCTGTGTTTGCAGCTTTTGACAACAGGTTCTAAAACAGTCCCGTCAGTGAATGACAAACATGCACAAATGAGCGATCAGTCAGCGGCTCCCACAGATTCGGAACCGAGCCCATAAACTGACCCCACCCATAGCCCCTCCCTCAGTGAATCCTTCATATAGAGCTGCTGTTCGGCTCTTGGGCCTCGGTGTCGCATCCCAAGCCGCCGGCAACTCAACTTCACAAGTTCTCCTCAAGTACCAGAACTCAGGTAGATATCAGACTCAGCATGAAGCTCTGGCGGTTCTGCAGCGCCTTGTAATGAACAGCTATATTCTGACATTTCAGCTGGAACCACGACCGTCTGAGCTCCTTCTTTAATCTGCAGCTTCATCTGAGTCACATCAGTCACAGCTGCTGATTTTACTCTCTGCATGAAGTGTTTTAAAGCAGCTGATGCCGAGTGTTTCCTCACAGTTTATCCAAAAGAAGCTATTAACTGTTTTTGCAGAAAGAATGTTTCTAGATCATTATTTGGACCATTTTAGTACAGAGCTGGAGATGGTTCTGCAGGCTGGTCGGACAGAGAAAACATTAGACAACATTAGTTTGGCCCTTTGTTGCTGAAGAATCTCAGAACATTATAGTCCATGTTTGAGGTCCAACATGCATGATTTCATTGATTCTTTTTAAGAGTTTTTTTTTTTTTTTTTGAAATTATTCAGCAAACTTTTCAGAGATCTCCAAAGTCAGATCCTGGAGCAGAAGATATATTGGTTCTAACTGCATGTTTCTCATGGAGTTTCAGTTAGGGCTCTTCATCGTTCTCCCTGCAGCTGCTCTCGGGTCAAATCAGCAGCTGCTAAACGCTGCAAAAGGAAGTTTGGCATAAATTATTGGATTTATTTTATGACAGATGCAGCAGTCTCGATAATTAAAGTACCCTGATACATCTTCCAATAGCCGTTCACAAACAAGCTTTTAGTTTGAGGAATATTGGATCACTGATCTTCAGGCTGCGGTTCGGCAGCTTCTAGACGTGTTTCTGCTCCAACAAACCAGGTTCAACTGGTTACATTATCTCTTCAGCCAGCTGCTAACAAAGCAGGAAAACATCTTAGACATGCAGGACCACACCCTGACAGACCGATACCAGCAAGGCCTGCTCTAGACCATACCAGGGTCCTTACAGAACCAGTGGGTTTAAAAGTGGACCTGATCAAAGGTGGTCCAGGTGCCTTTGAAACTATGAAATGAAGCTAAATTTAGATGCTAAAAAGCTGTGAAACAGTCCTAAAATAAAAACACCTTCAGAGAGCAGAAGTTTCAGGAGTTCTGAAGTTAACAGATATTAAAACCCAAACAGCTGCGCAGTCATAGTTTTCTACCAGAAAACTCAAATCTTTCTCCCGCCTGGAACATGTCCTGCTCTGCTCAGTTTCCGATTTCATCTGGAAATGGACTGAAGGGTCAGCAGAACACAAACTGAGATCCTAATAATACTCCAGCAGGAGGTTAAACTGGGAGCATCTCCTGCTGACCCTCAGCTGCTGTCGGTGTGACGCCATCAAATACCAGCAGCCGTACAATTAGCAGCAGAGACAACCTGAAAATGTCCAGAAAACTGGATTGTGTTTCTGATGAGGATGAATTTAAATCAGCTAAAGGGTTTAAGTTCCAGTCTGGATGGAGGGATGATACAAGATGGAGGAGCAGGATATTTGCCAGGACATTTTACAGACAAAATGAACAGAAACATGAGAAAAATCTTCTCATTTTATTCCAGGAGGTAGAAATTATCACGTGTTTTTGCGCTTAACGGTCTTCACTGGCTGCTAATCACAAATGTCAGATTCTGAAAGGAGAAGACAATTAAGTTTCAGTTTGATCATCTAGGGACTGATGGGTCTGACTTGGACCACAGGAGAAAAGGTTTACGCTGATTATGTTCTGTTTTCAACAAAGTGTGGAGGGTCAACCAAGATCATCACTCACATGAAGGTTTTTAAACATGAATAAATGAAATGAATGTTTCTCTGCAGCCTCCTCAGCAGATATGGAGCAGACCTTCATCGCTGTGAAGCCCGATGGCGTCCAGAGAGGACTGTGTGGTGAGATCATCAAGCGCTTCGAGCATAGAGGTTTCAAGCTGGTTGCTGCTAAGTTTGTGCAGGTAACAAGAAGTGACTCCATGATGGAACAAAACCTCAAACTGAACCCAGATGAGGAATCAGTGACAGAAAACTGGGTCCACCTGCTGATCCAGGAGCTTCTAGAACCTCCTCCAGCAGTGGATTTCTGTCTGACTTGGTCTGGCTCTCACAAGTGGAGGAATTTTGGTCCACTCGTCCTTCTGTCCTTGCATGACTGTTGGACAGATCACCACCATGCTTGACAGTTGGTGTTCTGCTGATCTGCTGTGTTTGGGTTTCCCCAAACATTGTTCTGCCCATCATAACGTCCCTAGTTCAGGCTCCTCTGTCCAGACGACATTGTTCCAGACGTTTTGTCCTTCATTTAGATGCAGCTTAGGGTACATAAGTCAAGCTACCTTTTTCTAACTGCCCTGTATGACCTTTAACCTGCCAACTCAGGTCTCTGAGGCCATTGCTGATGCCTTTGCACCCTGACATTGTGTTAATACACATCTGTCGGCTCCAGAGCGGCAACCAGTCAGACGTTTTGTTTTTTGGAGGTGCTTACACTGATTATGATTGGTTAATTAATGCATCAGATCAGTTTCGGCTGCTACTTTCTGTCTCGTATCATGTGGGATCACCAGGGTTGTACTTAGTTTTTTCACACAGTTTCCACAGTTGGGTTCTGTTTTTATGAAATAACGTGCAGCACGGTATGATGTAATGTTATCTTTTTGTGCTAATCATCTTCTGACTCTGTTCCCAGGCCTCTGAAGACCACATGAAGAAGCACTACCTTGACCTGAAGGACATGCCTTTCTACGCAGGACTCTGCAAATACATGTCCTCCGGACCAGTCTTCGCCATGGTAACACAAACAGAAACACTGCTGCCTTCTCTGCAGACCGCTTTTTTCCGTTGAGTCAGCAACCTCTTCACACCTGCTGGTCTTCAAGGTCTCAGCTGCTTTAATCCCATCAAACCTTCAGCAGGAAGTTCTGCTCAGTCACAGCGGACACCCAGGACTCTTTGTTTCTACAGCCGCCTTGATTCATGGCTGCATTAATGAGAACACTCATGTCTCCAAAGTGTCCCAGCTGTCAGCAGCAGGCGCTAGTAAAAACAGACATGGAGGTAGCCTCGCCTGGGGTTTTAATCCAGCTGAGTGGGGTCTGCTGCTGTGAAAACGTAATTCCTGATAATGCGTGTTTTTATCCTTATTTATGGTTTAGGACAATTTATGGCAAAGCTTTAGGACATGAGACAAATGGAAGAAAGACAAAGACAGATTAAACACCAGCAAGTCCACCCAACTCAGAATAGAAACTATAATTATGGATAAAAAAACTGGACAGAAAGGGGAGTTTTGATTTTCTTCAGGTTTCTAGAGATTCTTTCAATAATCATAAACGTACAGAACGCAGACGGGAAGGTAAGATATTTAGTTTTTATTAAAACAAATCCTGATAGGTCCTCCAGATCCCACTGATATAAAAACAATCCATCATCATGACACCTCCACCATCTTGCCTCCCTGTACTGAGGTTAAGAACGGTGTTAAATGTTCCAGAAAACACTCGTTTTCTCATGTCACGATACCTCCACCACCGTGCTTACTTGTTGGGATCCTGTTTGGGATCAGTTTTTTCCAAATGGTTTCTTAGACTTTTTTAAAACATATAAATAATCACCCCAGGAAACACATTAGAGCTCTTTGAAAAGTCTGGAATAACAGAAAGAAATAAAGTAAAATGAAGAAGAAGTGAAGTTTAGAGACAAAAAACTTACACAGAGACATCTTCACATCACTGTTCCTGCAGATGTACCTGCCTGCTGGGGAAAGGAAGTTGAGTCAAACTGCAGCTCCTAAGTCTGAACATCTAAAGAGCTGTGAGCCTCAGCAGGTGACAGATTTTTCTTGTATGTTTCAGGTTTGGGAGGGTCAGAACATTGTGAAGCTGGCCAGGATGATGTTGGGTGAGACCAACCCCGCTGACTCCAAGCCTGGCAGCATCCGTGGAGACCTGTGCATCAACATCGGCAGGTGAGGAAACCATAGCAACGCAGTGCTGCATCATAATGCACCAGAAGACGACTGCCAAGCTTCAGCTTTACTGATGCATCAAGAACATTAGAGCAAATGTAAACGTGAGAAAGACTAAAACTTTAAAACGTGATAATTGAAGTCTAAGATAGGGGTTAAAAACCAGAACAAAAGTTGCATAAAAAAGCAAAGACTAAAATATAATATTAAAATATTAAAGCCGATTTCAAAAGGTACATAAAAAAAATCAGAAATTCTAAAATAATTATTTTATCAAAATTTTGTTTTTTAATGAAAGACAAAACCCAGTTGTTACTGTTAGCAGCAGTAACAACATACATCATGCATTCTAAAAACAGAAACATTTTATGAATGAAATATGAAAAAAGCAACAGCTTGTTGCAATATAGTCCAAATTATCAGCTAAAGCAGAGCTGCTGTTAATGAGGTGCTGATCCAGACCGACCCAGAGTTAAAAGGAAATTCTTAAATTAATTTAAATTATTAATAAAAATGCAACAAAAATCTATTCATGCAAAATATTTGGTTTGAGTCAAAAAACTCAACATGCAATTATTTTTTAAAATAAACTACAATACTATAAAATAAACTACGAGATGAGAAATCTGTAAAAATAAATCACTGATCTGGGCCTGATTGTCTCCTCAGGAACATCATCCATGGCAGCGACACCCTGGATAACGCCAAGATGGAGGTCGGTCTTTGGTTCAAGCCTGAGGAGTTCGTCAAATGGACGCCCTGCGCTCAGACCTTCCTGTATGAGTAAATCCCACCCGCCTGGAGCTCCACCCACTTGTCTGTTAACCCCGCCCACTCTACAGTCGATCCTCTGCCTTGGTCTTCATCAGTCCCATCAAACATGCAGCACTGATCAATAAAGTCTCATGTTAACCACTGAGTGTGTCTGAGTGTCTACGTTCTGGAGGACATCATGCGGATGATCTCAGCTTCATGATGCTTCAGACATTAAATAATCTATCAACACAGACATGGTGGAAATAAACCATGAAACCCCTTTAACCTTTGACCTGAACCTGAACTTCATGAACACAGACGAATATTTTCCAATATTTATCCAGAAAACTGTCTGCTTACCTGCCCTGATAGGATCATCCAGCTTCAGCTGAACATCTCTGTTTCTAGCGTCATAAAACTAAAAGTCAGAAAAAGAAATGACCAAGCATGAAGATGAATACTTTAATCTTAAAGTGCATCAATTCAAACATTAATAAACCCAACTAAAACAAAACACACAGAATACCTGTTGGTTGTCCCTGAAGGTGTGCAGCAGCGCCACCCAGAGGCATCAAGACAAAATGGTCTGAAGGGACATGTGGCTTGTCCCTTCCAGAAAGAGCTCAGTTCATTCAAATGGGCCCATGGTCTCTGAGCAGACTTTCACCTTGCTGTGTGGATGGTTCTGGTCCATAAACGACAGCCCACTGAACCAGCATGTAAGAGGAAACGTTAAGAGACTCGATAAAAGAGCCACAGAAATCACATGAGATGCTTAAAAGAAGAAGACCTCAGCCTCAGCAGCAGGTAGAGCCTTTCTCCACCTTTGACCATTGGTTCCCTGCTGGTGGGTTTGGTGCCTATCTCTAGGAGGCTTTTGGGTGACAGGACAGGTCACCAGTCCATCGCAGTACAACACCTAGACGCTCAGAAAGATCCACACACACACCCCTGAGGACAAT
This sequence comes from Characodon lateralis, assembly GCA_036250325.1. Lineage (NCBI taxonomy): Eukaryota > Metazoa > Chordata > Actinopteri > Cyprinodontiformes > Goodeidae > Characodon > Characodon lateralis. The sequence continues at coordinate 12,902 of JAHUTJ010001862.1, forward strand.
CTGATGAAACAGTCATGTTTTTGGACTGTGGAAGAAAGCCGGAGTACCCAGAGGATCCACACATGCACTGGGAGAACATGCAACCTCCATGCAGAAAGAGCTGAGGCTGAGATTCAAACCCAGGACCTTCTTGATGCAAAGCAACAGTGCTACCAGCTGCACCACTAAGCAGCCTGATGTGTCAACAAAAACCAGTAAATCTACAGTGTGTCATGTTTCATAGTGCCCATCCTCCCGGTGTTTGGAACAGCACTGGTCCATCATTCGCTTGTTTCCGGGCCTGTTTGGACCCTCAGTGTAGGTCCTAGATCATTGGGGTATGCTGAGCTCAGCATCTGTTCCTAAACTGGTTCCTAATTCTGAACTGGTTCCTGAATAGAACCAGATTTCATATTATCGGGTCAATTTTTGAATATATGAGCTAGAAATCTTTAGGACAGAAAGGGATGCATAACTCAAGGGATGAGTGGAAAATAACTTCTTTTAAACTGAATCCGACCACAGTGCAGCACCAGCCTTTTAAACATAACATCCATGGTTCCAGCAAGTGAAATACAAATGATGACACTGATGACAAACATGTTAAACATTTACAGCAAAGCTTCACCTCGTTTGCATAAATCTGATCATCTCCAGACTTGAGTCCAGTTTTCCAGCTGGCTGGTATCCAGAACATTAAGGATCCGGTGTCGGCATGTAGTGCAGGAAGCTGTTTTTAGAAGGGGGTGTACACGTTTCTGGTAGAAAGTCAGTCATGCTGAGGATGCTGAAACATCTCAGACAGTTCCATCAGCTGAATCCTAGCCTCTAACACCAGGGAAACGCATCAGGCTCTGATCCAGGTCCAGATGAACCGCTGATGGGCTGAAACAACTTTCCTTTTACAGGCTGATAAAACCAGGACAGAAACATACTTGAAACACATTCAACTGACTTTTATCCATATATGTCAACTCTGACCTGGAGGTCAGGGTTAGGAAGGAAGAACATGTTTCGTCCTGGCTCATTCTACTACCTGAGAAGTCAGGGCTACAACCAAAGTTCATTCATTCTTTAACTAAATATTCCAGCTCCAATGAAAAACATCGTTTTTATTTAAAGTGGAAAACATCCCAGAACCAGAAGTTTGCTTCCAAGATTAAATGCTCTGTTTTATTTCAGGGTCCATTACATAAAGTCTGTACTGGAGGGACAGAGATCAGGGGGTTGGACAAGAGACCAGGAGATATTAAGGCCCAGCTTGGTCTTGGCTCAGTACCATCTGCACCACCCCGACCCAGTAATAAATCACTCTGTTAGGATCAACTTTCAGTCCAGAAGCCATGCTAAGGAGGAGTCCACTTTGATGATTAATTTAGACAGGGCAATGAGAACTTTTAACCCCGGTTCTGAAACTGAGTAAACAAAGCTGCTATATTCAGAGGTGTGAGGTGAAACCAGGTTCTGTACTTTAGATGTCTTTGGTTTGATCTGTTGTCTACAGACAGATAAAACACCTAAAATAATCTGGGGACAGTAATCCACCAGTTCTGTACAGAACCACCTGGAGATGGCAGGTCCAAACTGTGGTCTCCTGTAGCTCGTTGTGGTAGTGCCTGGTTGGACCTCGTGGGTGAAGGCCAAACCTTAAGGTGCTTCCAAGGGTAATCCTGGCTGGCTGGAACCAGGCCCCAGCATTCCTGGTCCAAGTGTAGTAACTTGGTCTATTGGTTCTAAAATCATTGTAATGGTTTCCGAGTCAAACTTAGTCTGGTTCTCACTCCGAACCAGTCATCTATGGAAGACCAGAGTAGGGCAAAACTATCCTGGATATAAAAAGATTCAGGTTTCAAGAGACTGATAGGTGGGTTGAAGCAGCATCTGCAGCAGGACATGCTGGAGGCTGCATCTCTCTGTTAAGGTGAAAACAGAACCATCCATCCATCCATGGATGGATGCACCACCATAGCTGAGGATGGGGCGGACCAGTCTGTTAGACACGAAGGTTGATCCGTGTTCATCACCCTGCAGGTCCGACAGAAACCCAGAAATACGGGGAAAACATGAGATCATACACTACAGGTGAAAAGATAGATACACTTTCCCACTTAATGGGTCTC
>JAHUTJ010001863.1:0-16030 GCA_036250325.1 Characodon lateralis
TGATGCTGTATTGGCTGCAAAAGGAGGCCCTACACCATACTAATAAATTATTGTGGTCTAAAACCAGGTGTTTCAGTTTCATTGTCCAACCCCTGTAGATCTTTTGTGTGAAGTTCATTTGATTGACTGTACCCTGCCTCATAATCACTGACAGTCAAGATAACCCAACCCTGTCAGAAGTCCTGCACTGATTAAACAGATGCAAAAATGCATACACAAATGAATGGCTGATTACATGAATGAATCAAATGAAGAAAGAAAAATGCAAATATTTGAAAATATTAAACCTAAAAAATGTACAACCTTCCAATTAGCCAATTTTTGCAATTGTTCACATCTTTTAAAGTACTACTTAATTATTTACTCCTTACATGTAGAACCTGTCCAGAACTTTTTATTATTCTGCACATCATCCTCTCCTCCGTGTCATCCTGTAAAGTGGTTCCCCCTCCTAGTTCTGTACATTCTCCACCCTGAGTCAGTCTACAGTGACCTTACCAAGGCCTGGCCAGGAAGATAAGCCCACACCTTCCTCTTCTGTCCAGCATTCCCTCTTCCTCTCCTCATTCTTACCTCCTGTTGTTCTCCCCTCCTCCCTCTGCAGGATTTCTTCCCACTCAGCATTTTGTTTTTAATTTTCCACTTTCTCATCTTATCCCTGTCATACCTCTTTCTCCTGCCACTTGTTTGCCAATGTTTTATCTCTTCACCACTTTCACTCTGTCTTTTTCACCAGTTAACATATTGCAAATCACAGAAAGTGAAAACCAACCCCTGCGGCTGTTTTTCTTCCCAGTTTTTTGTATGTTTTTGACCGTCTAGAGGAGGATTTGTGCTGACTGGTAAGGGTAAAAGATTCATGACCCAACAAAGCCTGTCAGGGAGGCACACATACACAGCCACATATAAATATACATACACAGTTTTAAGAGTAGGTGAATCTACAGATTTCTTCCTTCAGGCAAACCCAAATGTAGAGGGACATTTAAAAAAATAGAAGCACAGATAAGAAAAAGGTTGCTCTAAAGAAACAAGTAAAGGGGAGATTAGAGGAGAAAGACAGAAGAAAGGGAGGTTCTTTATTGAGCAGAAAGGTCTTTGAGCCATTTTGCGCTCCAGGGATTCTTTGACTGTTATGATGCATCAGAAGAACTAAAGTGGAGGAAGCAGAGCTGCAGAAAAAGACTTGACTCACCTTTCAAATCAAGCCCCTGTGGTGTGCTTTCATCTGGTCACATCTGGGACATCCCATGGTCACTTTTCAGCAATTTCTGTTGGACAATTTTATGTTATACACCCTTTCAGGCAAGGCTCCCAGCATGGGCAGAAACAAAAACCTTGGCAAACCAACACCAAGTATGAAATGTCGCGTTTTCTTTTTCTTTCAAATTGCAACTTTGGGTTGTGGGTGAGTTATTTTTGTTCTTCTATGGTGTCTTTCTTGTTCACAAAATGCATAGAAAGTTGCCTATCCTTTATTTTAGCCCTAAATTTTGTCAGGGTGAAACAAATTTTACACCAAGCCACTTTATTAGGCACACAAGTATATGGTTTGACCGCTTTTTTCCTTAATTCTTCACAGGATCGATGCAACAAAGTGCAGCTTATTTGCAGTGTATGCTAACTGTATTCAGCAGGCTGTCAGAGAGAAGAAGACCTCTGTCCTAGCACTGATAAAGAGGAAAACGTATGAGCAGTGGGTCATAGGGTTTATGCACTTTTGCAACTTTTGCAGCCAGACTCATAAGAAACAACTTTAGGCTTCAGAACTTTGGCTGATCAACTCGAAGTGATAGGAGAAAAAAATATTTTGTATTTTGTATTCATGATTCCTTCTGACTGCCCATACAGAGGTATCCTCACAGAGCCTGCACCTGGTTAAAATTATTGTGCAGGATAGCACACTGAGCACAGTGGGGAAAAAAAACTTCAATACTCTCAAGCTGCAGGCACAAAAAAAGCCCTCTGTATACCACAAGGAATTACCTTTTGTACAGGATTCAGGTTTTCAAATTTTCCACAATCCAGCCATGTTTTAACAGCTGTGGAAGTCTTGGACGTTTGAGGATGGTCTTAATAAGGTGTAGGGGGTCTGGACCAACTCCTGTTCTGTTTTTTCTATTATTGCCATGATAACAAAAAAAAATGACTAATTTTTATGCTGATGACCCTTGACTTTTTTTATTAATGAAACCAGATTGAACTAACTAGTTTCTGAACTTACGGGCATGTCTTAGAGATTTAAAAGCTGGATGAACAGTAATTTTCCTGTCCTGAATTCATATTTGCCTCATGCAGTTACTGCAGGTTTGTCTGCTGCATATGCATTATGAGAATCTCTTGTTTCACCACGTCCAAAAGGTGCTCCGTTGGATTGGGATCTGGTGAGTTTGGAGGCCATTGGAGTGAATTAAATTAATTATCATGTTCGATTAAACAGTTTTACTGGATTTGAACTTTCTGACATGGTGCATTATCCTGTTGGAAGTAACCATCAGAAGATGGGCACAATGTCAGCATCTTACCTACAGTAGAAAAATGTTTGGTCAGAGTGCTTTTTTCAAGAAGAGACTAATTCTGTAGGTTTTATTTCAAAACAACTGATACATTAAAAATGAGTACAACAGGGTTGTGTGGTTTTGGTTGTGGAGGGCCGCTGTCCTGTTGGTTTTAGCATGTTTCGCTGGTTTGAATCATGATGATTCACCAGGCTTCAAAAGAACTTGGAGACAGACAGAGGAGATCCTTTTTTATCAGGTTAGTTAAATGTGCAATACTCTGGCAATCGAGAACTGAAGCTCGCAACTGGACTACAACAACAAAGATCCTCACAAAATCCTCACAATGTCTAAAAATCTTAATTGAAGCCTAAGCTCCTTTTCATGACACAAAAATATCCCTGACACCTATTGATTGTTGTCACTCTGTAACTTGTCAATCTGAGAAAATGATACAATTATCACACACATTCATTAAAAATTGTGTAAGAGGATACTTTAGACGCACACAGAGGCAGAAAAAGCTCCGTTCCAGGTGAGAAGCCAAAGCATTATTTTATCTAAACATATTCAGCTCCCGCTCTGTCTCAGTGCTCCTACAGAATCAATAGTCATTACATTCAAAGTGAATTGATCTCCCAGTGGTGTTTGCTGATTCCTTGGACTAAACCAACACCAAATGAATCACAGGCCCTGCATATGCGGGCAGATATTATCAGGTGAATGAATGTCAAACGTGTGGTGGTCAGCGGTGGAAGTCAAAGAGGAGTGGAGGTCACGTGTAATTCTGCGTGCTTCCTTAAAAAACAACACTTTAGTTAGCAAACATCTATTTAGTTTACCTGGTTAGAATCAAAACAAATTTACTCTGTTTTACTGGGGGAGTAATGAAAGGATATGCCAAGGTTAACAGAGATGAATGAGAGCAAAGAGACAAAGTTGAGGTATGAGTGAGTTTGAAAGTAGGTTTGTATAACTGAGAAGAGAAGGAACAGGGATCCTGCCATGATATATTATAGAATATATTTTATAATCCCTCCTTATGCCTTCTGGTGAATGCGATTATGTTTCAACCATGGCCAAAAATAACCTGCTTTTTCACTTTTTAGATAAAAAACACAAAGTTCATAAATGCCTTACATGAGCTTTTTATCTTTATTTGTATACTAATTTCTATTTATTGTATTTAGTTAATATTGTTGCTAAAACAGAATGAACTTTTTTATTATTTTGATTATTATAGTCATACCAATATTACACATAACGTTTACGGCAAGATACTTTGAAACACAACTACATAAGATTACAGTTTCAAAAGAAAAAAGCTGTAGTCAGCTCCATTTTTATTCTTATCAACTGCTAAAGAAAAGCATCCCCACAGCATGACACTGCCACCACTGTGTTTCACATGGAGATGGTGCATTCAGGGTGAAGTGCAGTGTTGGTCTGCTGCCAGACATAGCTTTCTATGCATGCGGGCTGAAAAGTTATCTTCATCCACATGTTTGCTAGGTCTCATACATGGCTTAAGGCAAACTGTAAACATAATTTATTCAGGAGCTTCTACCAACAACAGCTTTTGCCGATCTTCCATGTGGAGAGCTCAACTGTATGTCAGCAGATTCTGCAGCTCCTCCATAGCAGTTTTGCCATATGCTTTCCATTTTAGGTAAATAGAAATAGAGTCTATGTCTTAAACAGATGACCTCTTTTTTTTTAGGGATATTAGAGTAAAAGAGACTGAATCCCAGTGCACTCCACACACTTTTTTGTCACAAATATAGAAGGCACACAGTTTTCCTTCCACTTCACAATTATGTAATACTTTATGACAGTGTATCTAATAAAATACTTTAAAATTTGTGGTTCGAATGTGACAAAATGTTCAAGATGTGCAAATACGTTTGCAGGGCCATGTAGAAGATAGCAGACGCAAAGCATTGAATTTCAAACCTGGAGTTAATACACATGATTTTTTAAATCATGTGTTTTAGAAAATGTATTTGTATTATTTTTAACTATTAAATAATAAATTTGTGTTGTGGCTGAATTAATAAATAAATGCAAAAAAAAAAGATTGCCCATTAATCAAGTTCAAACACAGGGCAGTTTTTAATCTCACCTTAAATATTGAAAGATTTAAGATGTTCTACTATTCCCTGTAAATAATTTCACTGCATTCCAGCTTGTTTGTTTGCATATATTAGATAAGCCACGTAGGAGGAAAACAAATCTATATAAATTCTCAGTTACTCTAAATCCATCCGTTAGAAGTGGGACGAAGAAATCTGGGAATTAACTACACGCATTCATGTCTCCGACAAGAGGATATTTTGTCGGTGTTCATCTAAATCAGCTGGAAATGGAAACATTTATATATAGCAGATGGAAATTTAAGCTGAAAGTCAATTTAAACTTTGAGAGGATATGCTATGACATCAGAGGCAAACTGGTATTTAAGTAATGTCTTGTCCAAAATTCGGACAGCGCAATCAAACATTCCCACGTGTCAGACACTTATTTATAACTTAATCTGTGGTCATGGATTTGGGTGTAAGGCTTTGGATCTCTCTCTCATAGACACGCTGACATGTCAGTGTAAAAACAGTAGAAACTTCTCTGCACAGAGGAGAATACGTTTTTATTTTGATCACTGTCTTGCTGCTTGTGAAGAAAACCAGTCTTTGAGAGATTTTATCTTTGGATCTATGTTTCTTCAGGTGCTTTAATGTCCCACACCATTTTCCCTCTTGGCAATTTATAACCTCATATTATTTGTAGAAAACTGTTCATTTTGGTTCTGATCCCTGTTTGGGCAAGTTATATTTTATCAGATATAACAGATTAGGACCCCTGATGAAACAAAAATAACTAATTATCCTCCCGCTATTAGACATAAAAAAAACAACATTTCCTTACATAAGATTGCAGAAAAATACTTCAAGTCATTGGTTACCAAAGCAGGTACAAAATGTTCCACTGGTGCATATGAATTGATGCATGATTGGTACAAAATGTCCCATGGTGGACATCCCCATTGGTACCCAAAAAGGTTGTTTATTTCACGACCATAACTACGTAGGTACAAAATTGGGCAGAGACAGAAATGATCAGCATATATAATTAAGTCCTGTTGTCAAAGTGTCAAAGCAACCATGCACAGAACATTATTCTTAGTAGAGAAAACAGAACAGAATACTGTCAAAAATTCAAGGTAAGAAATCCACAGGGTAATGAAAAAATAAATCTATCCTTTGAGTAATTTAGACTTTAGAGTTATGTTGCTTAACAAATAAACATCAACAAACTAAATACTTAAGCCCTTTCCCCCTGCAGTAACCTTTTCAGGAATCAGGATAGATTTCTGGGGCCAGTATTACTTCCCTGCCTTTCCACTGCATTAACCAGGGTAAAAACTAATTTCCAGGGTAGATATTTTAATTGAAGTAGTTTAAATCATTCATGTCTGTTTACAGTTGTCTGTGGTGACAGAGAGAGTAAATTTGGTGCGATTCTGGTTCCCCTGCTGCAGCTGCGTGTGGACTTTTTCTGCTCCTTTGAGAAACTGTCTTTATGTGTTAAATAACTGTGAAGGTTACAAACGTGTAAACGCTGTAAAAAGGTCACAGGTTTATGACTAGAACACCTAGTTTTTATCCCAAGCTGCTGTCTCTCTTATTTCTTCACCTGTTGCAGCAAAAGAGAAAGATTATAGAAGTCTACCTCAGCAAAATCCTTTTAAAGTTTGTTAGTTACACCTTATGTGTTGTGGAGCCTTTCTCCCACACGCCAGCGCTGAGGGAGCATTGGTCCACACAGTGTCAAAGGCCAAACAACCAAGTTCTGGGAAAGGAAGTTTAGGTGAAAAATGCTCTGGATCTCATAGTCGAAATGTGCCTTTAGTCTCAAATCATCTGCCCCCTCTATGAGGTTTTTTTTTCTGGGATTGCCCAGTATTTATCTCTATCTGTCTTGCCATCAACTCTGACCTGCTTTCTTTGCTGTGCTAAAGAAAAGCATCCCCACATCCTAATGCTGTCACCACGGTGTTTGAATGTGAATGTGTTCAGAATAATGTACAGTGTTATTTTAGAAAAGAAATCAAAAAATTATTTTAAAAAACAAAACAACTGTTGAAAGACCTGTAGAAAACCACTTTAAATATAAAAAAAATACAATAAAGTCTGCATCCTTGGAAACAAAATTTAAAGAAATTCTAAATGACTAACATTTCTTTGCTCAGGGCATATTTGTATTGATGAAACTGGGTAAAAAAAATATTGTGAAAACCTTTCAAAGCATATCAGGCCTTCTACTTGGCTTAAACAGAAACATTTAGGTGGAAAGGAAGATAAAGCAGATGATTTTCAGTTAATTATTGAAATCTGTTAGATTCCAGGAGCCAGGTTTACCCTCCAATGCTGTGAATGCTTGTCCTGTAATGCGACTGCTGCAGCTCAGTTGAGTCAGGCAAAAAATGTGATGGCTCTGAAAGAACGATGGCTCTAATGTAATTGGAATGACCCTGCTTTGCCCCACACGCACACTATCAGTATAACAGCTGTATTAAAATGTTTGTTATAACAAACTGATCTCTTCAGCGTACTGTGGATCATTTCTCAGCCCAGCATTTAGAGTGCCAGCCTCTTGACATTTACCAGCAAATTCACATTTCTCTCATACACACACATACACATGGGCTCACACACACTCTTTCCCTCTGCTAGTAAACCCGCAGCAGCACAGAGTCACCCCGTGATGACATTTCACAGCTCTAAACGTTTTTCATCCAAGCATTTTCAAACGAAGGACACGAGATGGATCTCAGGAAGTTAAGAAAGATTGATCCCTTCACTGCCATAAAACTTTCCCCTTCCCCACATGACATGCACTTGACTCAGACTGATCCGATTCAAGTATTAAATGCACTCGCTGTCCGTTGTTAGCGCCTTCTCTGCACTACATGTGTGAATTAGATTATGTGTCCTTGATATAATGGATGTCGACTGAGTAGGCACAGTCCTCTTAGAGCAAGTTTAAAAGATTTACAAGACATCACAACTTGGTTATGACACATCTTAAATTAGTCAGCAGAAGGAATGGAAGAAACTTTTAAAACAGTGTGAAACTGTGAAATTACTTGGCTGCCATTAAATCCCATCAAACCAGCTAGAAAACAACCTTTGCACAGTAATTATTTTGAACCCTTAGGATGGGCAGTGCCCTTCACACGGATATATTAGTAAAGATCTCTTGTATTTTCACTGCAGGATCTGTCATTAACTTTTAACGAATGCAAAGTCTTGAACACGGCTGGACTAGATGTAGAGTGACTCCCTCATAGAGTTGCTGATGATTTTTTTTTTTTTTTTATTAAATGCATACTGGATGCTGTAGTGTTTTTGATAGGGGACATATGGGCAGTTGGCCAGGGTGGGATTAAAAAGGGTGGCCATGGGCATCAGATAAAACATGACTTATTGCTTTTAAATCTTCATCCTCTATTTTCCAACCTTAAATGGCTAAACAACACATAATGTAAAGGATGTTTGAAAACAAGAATTGGGTGCAAAAGTCACAGGGTCAGATCAATACTTTACAGGCTAGATGGTTTCTTGGCACTGCGTTGGATTTTAAAAATAGTCCACAAATTTCTAGCAGGGTAAGCGTCACACTAAAAGCTTTATGTAAGCCTTCAAAAACTAGTTTTAATGTGTTCTTGGGATTATTGTCCCCTTGGAATACAAATCTGTGTCTAAAATCTGATCTGTCACCTGCAGATGAAAGGAAGAACATCCCAGCAACCACCCTGGTTGAAGGCAATTCTAAACTTGTCATGTTGCCCACATGCAGAAAACCACTAGGAGAATGGGTCGACGTTTATTCTAAAACAGACCTCTGTTTTCTGGAAACACATTTTACCTGAAGAGAGAGTGAAAGAACTTAGCATTGAAGAGAAAAAGTGAAGCTGGCTTCTGGATCCAAGGAGTGGCAGCGGTGGAGAAGGAGGGAGGTTCAGGTGGCTTGGAGGTAAGACGCTGTTGGTGTTCTTGGGCAAAGAGCGTATGTGCCAGGGCTTTCGACAGGTGGAGAGTTGGAGAGAGGGCAGGAAGAGAACTCACAGGTAGAAGGGGCTGCGGGTGACGACCCGGAGCTGATGCTTTTCCGGAGTACTATAAAGAGCTTGGATTCAGCTCGGACAGCAACACGCTGCCTCCGACCTCGCCCACCGCTGGGAAGCTATCACTTGAGAAGCAGAGATAAACAGGCACACTCACCACACTCACACTCCAAAGCCATGACAAAACTGGGAGATCGCTGCTCACAATGAGTTTAACCTAACTGAAAGGGTGCTAAAGAACAGCTTGCTCAAAGATCAGCACCTTCAAGCTTGACTAAAATTCGCAGCTGCCAACATGGACAAGACAAATGCCTTCTGGAGTTTTGGGCCAAACAAGACCAAGACTGAGAACAAGACCAAGAAGAATGCATGGAGGAGTGAAGGTGAGGCTTTCAAACCTAAGAACACTAGACCAAATATAGAGCAATATATTAGAGTTGTACGTTTTATATCCAAACCACCATGGAAAATAACAGTTAATAGTTCAATAAAATCCTTAATAAAACTCAAATGATGGGGATATTAAGGATGATTGTATGTAAAGTTCTGACCCAGAGTGTATAACCTGTTGTATGCATGTTGTAAAATCAGTCACACAACAGTACATATTCCTTAATTCCAACAAACTCTCACATTGTGTTTATGCCAGCCAATGGCATTTTACACATTTCTATAAACAGTGCAAGAGATTAAATCCTGAAAATAAGCTCCTGTGTAAGTTATTTTATAAAACTACACTCATTCTTTTAGGTGCGCAGACACTATAGGGATGCCAGAAAGCCTTCTTTAGCAGCGTCCTTTAATGTCAGTAAAACCACTGAAGCTCTAAATCTAAGGAGTTCTGCATCCTTGCTCCTTCACCTTCGCTTCACCGCGGTAGATAGAAACCAATAAGTCTCATTATGAGCACCCCAGAGTTTTAAGTTTTATAATTAAACATTCAAGGGAAATTAAGATCCACTGGCAAAGTTATAGTGCCAAACAACACAAGATAGACCCAGAGGTATATGCTCTTGTTAGGGAAATGAGTTCAAATCCTGACATATTAAACAATTACTGTCAGTTTAACTGGATGGTTTTATATGTAGGAGTCTACAACTAAGCAAACGATGCAACAAAAGGGTCTATAACAACAAAATCAAAAACTAAGAGCAAAAAAAAAAACTGTGGGAACCTAATAAGAATAAATAAATGCAAAGGTGGAGTAAAAACATTATAAAACACAATGAAGAAATAAAGAAGCTGCCCTAAAATGTATATATTGATTCATACATTCAAAATATAGATAAAAATGTACTCTGATAAAATGCCAAGTTTTTTTAATGGAAAAAACGCGACCAAGATAAATAATTTAAAATGTTTTCCATCATCAATCTAATATTTATGCTGTACATTTAGAAAAAAAAACTGCAATGACCTGGTTGCATAAGTGTGCACCCCCTCAAACTAATACTTCAATTTCAGCAAACAGTGTTCATTGGTAGGACTCAGTGCACAGCTTGCCGTGGGACAAGTTGTTGTTGATGGTTTATGATCTGTTTATTGTTTTTTGCTATGTGGGAGCTATTTGAGCATTTCATTTTTATTGTGGGTGTTTAGTTGTTATGTTCCTGTGGATGTTGCTTTATCATTAGTAATTAATAGCCACCGTGATAAAGGTTCCTTTAGCAATGAATCATATGCTGCCAGTGGCTTACATTAAAAACTAAGATGATATCATTTTTGATATATGCTCAGGATGTCTTGCAAAGGAAATATTTAATATGTAGAATTATAATGCCAAATTTGACTCCTGGATGAATTGCCTTTCAATGTGTCTTAAGTGCTCCTGCCCAGCTCTTTTATTGGCATCTGTGAATGATAGTTTTCTGTTCTGGAAATGCATTTCAACATTAAAAGTTAAGAGGCTATCCTGATAGGTGACTAAGTTCTCTGTATCTAATCAAGAATAAAAACATTAGAACCTACAAGGAGATGCACAACTATCTTCTGAGTACTTCCTAATTACTCTGGTGTCCACAGAAACCGAGGTGAGGTCAACAGAGTTTGGGAGCGAGGAGCCCAGAGAACGAGAGGTCATGAGTGAGAAGCACAAGAGGTCAGTCTTGAGAGTCCAACCAGACTAAAGGACACACACAGGCTAAATGTACACAATGAGTAATGAGTTGTATGTGTTAATAGAGCTGTATGGATTGGGCCTGGTTTGGCTTAATGAGGCCCGCGGGTTATAAGAGATTCACAGAAATATGAGTCTTTGTTCTGTGTGTGAGGGTCGAAGCTGCAGTAAATTGTATTTATTACAGATTTAATCTGGCTTTCTTTTGTATCAATTTCATATTTCTAATTTACCGGTTTTATGTTTCACAGAACCTAAAACAACGTGATTTAAGACATTCTTGATATGTATATGTTTAAAAAAAAATGCTTATTTCATTATATAAATGACTAAGCCCCTGTTAAAATAGTTCAGAGTGGCATGAAGACAAAAGACTTGGTAAGATAAGTGTTGTGAATGTGTCTTTTTGCCTTTCACTGAACAGATGTCAAATTACAGGTGCATTACAGGTTCCCTTTAAATAAAGCATAAAACAAATGTTAGATCTATATCGCTCTCCTACTACATTTCAACTCCACGAATCACAAAGTCAATATTTGCTGCATGTACAATTCAATTCAGTTTTATTTATATGGCACCAATTCACAACACATGTTGTCTCAAGGCTCTTCACAACAGTCAGATACATACATTCCAATTAGTCCTAATCATTGAACAGTGCAGTCGGAGTTAGTTATTTATTCAAATTGGATAAAACATTTTTCTGTCTATGGAAACCCAGCAGATTGCATCCAGTCAGTGACTTGCAGCATTCACTCCTCCCGGATGAGCATGTACCTGATGCATTAAGTGAAATTCTTTCAAAAACATATCAATGTTTTCATTTATAAATTTCTCCGGAGCTTGTGATATACAGTTAGGCCCAAAATCATTCATACTCATTGGTTAAATTAGGTTTCAAGTAATTATTTTATTTTACCAACATATTTTCTCTAGGGCTGGATGATGATGCAGTTGGTAGGACTGTGGCCTTTCAGAAAGAAGGTCCTGGGTTCACATCCCGGCCTGGGAGCTTGCATGTTCTCCCCATGCATGCGCAGGTTCCCCCTGGTGCTCTGGCTTCCTCCCACAGTCCAAAAACATGACGGTTAATTGGTTAATTAGTCTGTCTAAATGATCTCTTTGGTGTGTGCATGTGTGTGTGTGTGTGTGGTTGTTTATCCTGTGTCTCTCTGTGCTGCCCTGTGATGGACTAACCCTGCAAGGACAAGAGGGTATAGACAATGGGTGGGTGTGTTTTTTAGGCTGGAAGTAATACTAAGTGGTTTGGAGTGGCCCAGCCAATGTCCTGACTTTAATTTGATAACAAAATCTGTGGAGGGAGCTAAAGATTTGGGTGATGGCAAGAAGGACTCCTAACTTGAAAGCCTTGCAGCTCATCACCAAAGATAAATCATCAAAATCTCAGAGGAAACATAGAAAGCTACAGCCAGTTTAAGATGTGTATGATTGTTCACTGATTGATGAAAAGGTTATGAGAAGCTCAAAATTGATACCTTTTACATTAGTCTATTATCTTTTGATAGATGCCTGTCTCATTTCCGTCAGAAATTGTCTTGATTGAAAGAAAATAATTAAAATTTTAAATCCGTCAGGGGTATGAATACTTTCTGGCTTAACTGTAGCAAATGAAAACTTGATCCTAAAGATTTTACAGTGATGAAACAGACTGAAACTAGGTTAGCGTGTTTTAATGTCTCTGTCAGACCACCGGCTCTCAGATAATAGACTTACAATACAGTAATTTGGAGGTTATCTTAAAACAACCCAGCTTTCAGAAAAGTAGAGAACATGGAAAGAACAAGTAATCTAAGTGTTAAGGTAAGTAACTGTACATTTGCTTATTCATTTTAGAAGAAAATTGATTTGTGTTACGAAAATCATACATGAGTATCAAAATAACAAAATTTAGTACTAATATTAATTTCATTTATTTAGTATTTTTTAGTATTTAGCATTTATATTCAGTATTTTTTTTTTTTTTGCTCTCTTTACAGTTATCAAGCATTTAAGTTTTAGGTAGTTGATTATCATCAGGGGCAAGAATCAGATAAATATTCAGATAAATTTCAGAGTTTTACCTTCAGGCCGCCGCTACAGAACACTGTTTACAAAAACCAGCCGCCACAGAGAGTTTCTTCCCCCAGGCTGTTTCTCTGATGAACATTCAATAGAGTACAGAACAACAGCATACAGATGTTGCAAATGCACCTTTTTATTAGATATGTGTATATTGTACANTATTGTACATTGTAAATTGTAAATTTGTATATTCTGTAATGCAAAAACAGAACAAAAGAGCAAGTGTACCGAAGTCAAATTCCTTGTTTGTATGCACGAACTTGGCAATAAAGCTGATTCTGAAATATGCAGAAAAACACCAATTCTCCAATTAGTATTTAATAAGTCCTCTACCTCCATACAGTTTTGCACTCAAATTTAAATGTCCACATCTGCTTTCATCCCCAGTCAGTGACCCCCCTCATCTCCACTTTAGTTCATTAGAAATCCTCATAGAACTGAGCTTCAGCATATGTACCTAGCTACCTCTCTGCTGCCTTAAACACCTCCACCAGATGTCTCTTTCTCAGCTTTTTCCTATCCCTTAGTCCTAACTCTGTGCTTTACCCCCTGTCTTCTAGCTCTGATTGTCTCCCTGGGGGTTAGATGGACAGACGGGCACCATGGTCCCTGCTCCACATGCGAAAACATGTTTCTGACCTGATTTCTACAAAGTTTCTTTTTTAAAAAAAAAGATAACTGTACAGGAGAAAACAGATTTATTACTTATGCTTTTAGTCAAACAAAGAAGCTAATTTCCATGTTATATAGTTTTCTGCCAAATTAAGATTTGGCAGAAAACTATATAAGATGTAAATGAATTTCTCAAATCTAAAGTGAAGATATGTGCACATTAATATATGCAAGTCCCCCTTTCAAACTGTAAGCCCTTTCCACATCTGTGAAGATAATAAAAAAGAAAGCTCACAAATTGCAGTGAAAGAGTTGGATGGCTTTAGGTTCAGCTGGAGGTGACCTTCCAAAGTTTCCTTCACTATAAAGGCTTTCCACAAAAACAAGGATCACATCAGTCATATATGGTCCAGCGCCAGTTTGATTAAGAGCTCTACAAGTTGCTAAAGGGCTCAAAGATTACTGTAGTTTTGATTTTGGTTTTGTTTTAAACCAAGATACAGCTGCTGCAGTCATTAATTAAAGAAGTTGGAAGGAAGGGGGGTTCATGGAGGGTGTAGCCCCCTTAGCTGCAGCAATGTTATAGAGGAGAACTGAAATAAGTCGGAAGGATTTACAGTGATTAATTTTGCAAATAAATCAATAAAAACTTTTTTTTATGATTATGTCTCCATCAGTTTTAGGATTATATCTAATTAAATCATTCAATTAAATACCAACAAATCATTTGATGGAGCTTTAATCGTGCAAAAATTATATTAAATGTTTCATGCGACCAAGTCTTTAAATATATTTCAGGCCTGAGAGAACAGCAGAGCTGCAAGAATTTCACTGAAAGTCCAACTGGGCACATAATGGCACCACATTAAGTTTATGTTATTAAAACTGTATTACATTTTAATGTTATTACAATGCTTATTTAGTGCAGAGAACGCTTAATGTGTTTAATAATCAACACAAAATAATATCTGGTTAAAAAAAAAAAAACAACAAATAATCCTACACAGTTTTAGGTAATTCACAATGAGATTCCAAAGGTTGGGAATGCTGTGGCATCATGGGACAGTAAAAATAAATCTCAAAGAAATACAAGGATAAAAAGGGAATTCACATTTTACACAAATTTGTTTTTAAATATATACTACCAGTCAAACGTTCGGACACACCTTCTCATTCAGTGGTTTGTCTTTATTTTTATTCCTACCTCGGAGAACTCCATCACTGTTGGAAAACCATCACAGAATACCTCATCGAGAGAATGCCAAGACTATGTAAAGCTGTAATCAAAGCAAATGGGGGCTATAGTGACAGATCTAAATTTGTCACAAAAGTTTGTCACAAAATTTTCTCGCTCTGCTCTCGATGGAGGACGCACGCGTTTTCTCTCCCTCCCTCTTGCCTGCTTCTGCATCTGCTTTTGTCGGTATTTTTCTCAGACCCTCACTTTACATATCTTCCAAACTTGCAAATTATGGATTTGGTCAGCTGGTCTCTCAACGCAATTGATCACATTTTTTCCACGGGAAGACGAGGTAAAGGAGAATCCTCTTGCCCAGCCGGTACGTTCTTCTCTGGATACACAATGGATTCCTGGCAACAGTGGAAGATTGTGTGCTGGACTACGGTTGAGGACGCAGAAGACGTTTATATATTTGGATTTTTGATAGCAGGATTTCTGCTTTTTGGAGCCGACGATTACCTGACTTATCGAGTGAGTAGCAAAACGTGGGCAGCTGTTCAAAGCATCCCAAAGCTGCCTGCGATGCTGGATGGAATCTGCAGAGCGATCAACGCTCAGACTGAATTGTTAAGAGAGCTAAGCTGCAAGCTGGATACGGTTCTTGAACAGAATTGTAGCCTGGACAAGAAGCGGCTTTTGGACTCAGAGGTGAAAGGATTTAATCATGGAGAAGGTTGTTCACTCGAGAACTGCGGAAAGTCCCAGAAATTTGAATATTTGGATTCGCAATTGAGAGATAACAGTAAAAACTCTTAAAGTGGTTGGAAATCCACGCAACTGCTTGAACCACAACATTTATTGTTTTTCTAAATCTGGGGCCCCAACGTGGCCTTGGCAACTTCTGCTAAGTGGCTATCGACAAAATATCTCCTGGATGTTATGTAAGCATGGAGATCTTTCCCAGCACCCCGATCAGCTGTGACCCAGATAAGACTTGGTGGCCGATTGAGAAAACTTCCACCTCTCTCCTCAAGGACAATGGCGCCCTGTCTGTGTTGACAGTCTAATTCTTGCCCACACACTCACAGTTATATATTCGCACCCCCAGGATTCCACCACACTCTTGAAAAATCTTTTCTTCTTGTGTGTCGCTTAGCCCTGCAGCTAATTGCGTGATTTCATTACTTTTTCATAAATTTTTAGTTTTACCAGAAGGATTACCAGCGAAAACCAAACATTAGTAATAGAAAATTTGGACTATAGCTGCTCTTACACCAATGACCCAGCTTTCTTAGTTAGACTTCAATGGACTGTTATTACTTAGTTCAACTTCAGTACCAGTAAAAGCAATATATTATTAGCACCTGATGTGGATTGAAGCTGTTTTGTACCAGTGACTCAGCTTCCTTAGTTAGAATTCA
>JAHUTJ010001864.1:0-16025 GCA_036250325.1 Characodon lateralis
CCTAACCATTACCAGTGCATGCCTAACCCTAACCTTAACCTAAAGTCAATTCACACCTTAGTCCTAAACCTAACCGTTAGCAAAATAGGTCATGAGGACCAGCAAAATGTCCTCACTTTGGTACAAATGGTCCTCAATTTGATGGTGATATCGGAAAATTGGTTCTCACTGTGATGCCAAAACAGGAACACACACACACACACACGTGTGCACTAATACACTCACACATGCATCACTGACACACGTCCACCTTTTCCTTCCTTTCTCCTGCCACTTAGCAGCAACAGGGAAATACGTATTTGATCTGTTTGACCTAATGGTCAGATGAAGACTGATGCAGAATGTGAAGCCAGTATGAGGGAAGAAATTAAAATAAATGGAGTGAATAGTTCTACATGTAACAACAGATCACAATCTTACCCATGTGATTTAGCCTTTACCGCCTGTTTCACAGTGTCTTGCTGATGACCACACACTAACTCATTGCAATTAAAAAGCAGCATCAAAAACGTTATCTCATAATGAAAGTATGTTTGATTTTGTTTAAAACTTTGGAGCAGCTATGATGCACATGGTAGCTTTAAGCACATGGTAGACATTGCTCCAAAAATCCACTCATACACAAATATTTTACATGTACTGTGTGCTATGAATAAAACACATTTCCTATAGAAATACCTGAATTATTTCTAAAATACTATAATAAAGCAATGACCTGTCAGTCACATCGTTCCCATCCTTGATCAGACTTACCAGAATTATTCACTTGTAAGGCTCGTCTGTACACTTGTTCTTTGCTTTCCTGTTTCCAGCCGTTCCTTGTTTCATATGTCTGGGGATGATTTCCCAGTCTGGGTCGTCTGTGTGAGTCGTGGGGAGTGTTAGTGGACACCGTTTCCGGTATCTTTCTGATTGGTCATGAAGCGAGCGCCTGAGGGCATGAGCAGAACGTTTCATGGACCCTCAGCAGTGAGCTTGTGAACAGCATAGTGTATCCATTACAACTACAAGTGTATTGTGTGGTTTCCTTCAGTGACAGCAGAAGATCTGCAAATAACCACAGGAAGACTTTGAACTTTAACTAGCAACGCACATTTCAGGTCTGTGTGCTTTTATTGTTGCAGCCAAGCATCTCAGACAAAGAATAATCGCTATTAATTGCTCTTTCTGAAGGTCAGAGGTTTTTTATGTATCTTCCCATGTAGCTGTGGTCATATTTTATTTTAAGTATTTGCTCTAAATATAGATAATATTGTCAGTTTTATTATTTTTTAGTCGACAGTGTGTAGCAATGCAATGTCTGTGTAGTATGTGACATGATGATCAGCATTTACATAACTTTAAGCACTGTATTGAGAAAAAGAAAGTACACCCTTTTTCAAATGAAGTTTTACATATCAGGGAATGATAAAAATCACCTGGTCCTTATAGAATTAATCAAATCTAATGTCAAAAGTACAGAAGCACAAACACATTCCACAATGTTTTAATAAATAGATTTAAAGACATAATGGAAATGCTAAATGTGAAAACTAAGTACAAATGATTCAATAGCTTATTGAACTACCTTTAGAAGTAATAATTTGAATTAGTCATTTTCTGTTTTGGTACAAAATTAAGTAACCACTTCCGTGATCCAGTTTCAGCTGATCTTCACCCTATCAGACAGATGGCTTCACATTTGAAACTAGAATATTATGGTATACAAACAAGTTTAGGGCAATGGTCTTGTGGTTCTAAAACAAGCTGAAATCATTATACTTTCACCAAATGCTTGTTGTAATATGTTGCATTTAACATGATAATGGAAACTATGATCAAAATATCTCTACTTTATGGGGCACGGCGGTGGTGCAGGACTGAAAATGCACGACCCATATTTAGTGGGTTCCGTCCTCAACTCAGCAGTCATGGGCACAGGCGACTGTTGCTGAGTGTCTACGTCCTCTCTCTACCCCTTTGCTGACAGCTTACTGTCAAAAAAATAGAAAAATAAAGGCCACTGGTGCCACAAAAACATTGAAAATGTCTCTACCTAAGTCTCATCTCTCCAAAAGATATTGCTTAAGACATTTTCAGATAAAACTTTGCAAAATGAGGTCAAGCTGTTATTTTCTTTCTAGAAAAAAGATTTTCTCCTGGCAACCCTTCCAAACAAGGTATCCAAGTTCAGTCTTTTTCTAATTGTACTATCCTGAACTTTAACATTTGAAATGTGAACTGAGTCCTGTAGAAATTGAGATGTAGCACCTGGTTTTGCAGTTTCTCTAATCTTTTTCCCAGGGACCTTGCAACAAATCTGCTGGGATGTCTACTCCCAGGAAGCTTTAGGAACTATCCTAAATGGTTTATACATGTCAGTATACTTTCTTACAATAAAATTATGGACTTCAAATTGTTTGGCAAGATCTTAAAAAAACATTCCTAAACTGATGGATGGAAACACTTTATTCTCTAACGATAAACTAAACGGTTGATGTCTTTCCATGCTGGCATCGTGTTAACACATACCTGTATGCTCCAGAGCAGCAAACGGCTGAACCTCTTGCTTTGATAGAGGTGGGCACACTTTCTGATGATCAAGTAATGAAACGCATTTGATTAGCGACACTAGACTGCAACTTTCAATCTTTTATTTTATGGAAGCAGCTAGGGACAGATTTAAGAAGATTATGCATGGATGTTATAATTTATAGCTCTAATAGACTTGATAGTGATATAGGCCAGGTATTTGTTTTTGTTATATATATATATTACATGGGAATGGCAGTTAATGTTTTTTCTGTCTTGTTGTGTCTTTATTTGTCTCACATAGAATTAGTGTTCTTTCTTTCTTTCTTTCTTTCTTTCTTTCTTTCTTTCTTTCTTTCTTTCTTTCTTTCTTTCTTTCTTTCTTTCTTTCTTTCTTTCTTTCTTTCTTTCTTTCTTTCTTTCTTTCTTTCTTTATTTTTTATAAGAAAATNCTTTCTTTCTTTCTTTCTTTCTTTCTTTCTTTCTTTCTTTCTTTCTTTCTTTCTTTCTTTCTTTCTTTCTTTCTTTCTTTCTTTCTTTCTTTCTTTCTTTCTTTCTTTCTTTCTTTCTTTCTTATTCAATTAGTAGTAGTAGTAGTATAATACTTTTTTTTTTTCTGTCACCTGTATACTACTACTACTAGTAATTGAATAATAATGAAAGAAGACAGACAAAAATTAACTTAATAAACGAACGCTTAAATCAATAACAAAAAAGCAAATTGCGTCATCTGACTTGCTAGTCACTTTTCTCCACTAGGGGCAGCACGAAGCTAAACTAGCGCATTCGTCAGAACAAAGATGCTCAAAATAAGAGATGGGTGACTTAAATCAATATTCCAGTGGTGCCTATGTTACATGCAGGGTGTTATTTAAATGCAGAGATCGTACTTGCTGATTAAACCGTGGCAATAGTCCTAGTCTATGTCTTTGCGCTCTGCAGCTGACTTATTGAGCTTTTTATCTTGCCGTTTCTTTGCTTTAGACATAAGCTGATTGTAGTGTGTCTTTAGGTTTCTGTTTTTAAAAACCTACGGCGATTGGCTCTGTTGTTTCCCTCTAGCTGTGAGCCGAGGGGTATTTCTATCTTGTCGTTTTCCTGTTGCTCAGGATATTACATAATATGGCGGTAAGCTGTTGATGTAGGTCAGAGCCAAAACACCGGATCTGTCGTTGTTTTTCACAAAAACAGGCTTGACGGTAAAGATCTGTTGATAGTAATAGCTTTATTTTACAATGGGAATCAGCAGGATATACATTAGCATAGGCTATGCTAGCTTCGGTACTCTGGTTGGATTTTCAGCCTTCCTGGTCTGGAATATCGCCTATAAACAGCCATGGACAGCTGCCATGGGAGGCCTGTCTGGTACGTAAAAGCACCATAATTACTGTTAACACGAACTATTATATGTTCACGTATTTGTTATTAGTGCCTTTCCTTTAATCAAGGCTGTATGATCCTGACGGTGGCCTTCTGAACTTAAAATGCTAACATATCTGTCTGCTTAAAGTTAGACCGTCGTTTGTTTAAATGGCTTAAAGTACGAACATTTTCTCTTGGGATTTTCGTCAAAATAATCAAAAGCCGTATATCCAAAGCCGGCCAACAGCAGAAATTGTTTGGGGGGCCTTCTCTATAGCTAACACCAGGTGTGACATTAAAAATGTTCTTCAACAAGCAACATTTGTGCGATCCATTATTTGTTTCAGTGGCACTTAAGTGCAATATTTGGGCTCCAGGTCAATTTTCCCATCCTTGAACTGGCCTTTCTTACATTTCCTTCACAAAACTTGCACATTATATCCATTTATTTTATTTTGGTTGTGATTTATTTTTGGGCCTGTTGACTCTTATAAAATATGACCGGTAAAGACCACTGATCAAACCAAGGCTACTTTCAGCAAGCTCCTGCTTGCCAGTAGGTCATGGACAATTACTTTAGTTGGTTGTCAAAGAGGTTATGAAAAAGAAATTCTTGGATAATGAGTACAAAGCGACACGCACCATTTCATACCTGAAAAGGTTGTGTCCAAAACTGCAAAGGTACAAAATGGCGAGACCAGGACATGACCAGCACCCAATATTTCTCTTTCTTATCCAAACAAAAACTCAATACAATCAAGGTAAATGTGTTTATTGAAAATTGATTCTGCTGGAGATAGGCACCAGCTTCCCCGTGACCCACTATGGAATAAGCGGTAGAAAATGACTGACTGATTCTAGTCATTTGTTACTAATTGAATAGAACAAACTGAACTGTAAAATAAATGTAACAATACATGACACATGAGTACATTAAGGAACCCTAATAAATCCTATTTTTTTTTTTTTTGTTTATTTTCCAATTTTCCCTTTTTTCTTGTTGCTTTGTGTGTCTGAACTCTGTTTTACAAAGTAAACATGTTATTCCACCTAAAATATTAATTATATTAGTGTGCCTACTGAATACAGCACAACTGTCTGTGGTTTTTGCAAGCAGAACTATTTCTAAATGTATCTTACTTGAAAGCAAAATAAAAGTGTAGTAGCCTTTTTCGGCGAGCTGACCAGCAGTGCACAGTGATGGAATGGAAGGGACAGCTCTGCATTAGTCTGTGTTCCAAATAGCTTGGTCATTTAACTGGTCACTTCCTCTAGCATCTCTTTAAAAGAACTTTAAACTGTAGGAACAGTATGGCCGACGTTTTGCTGTTATGAAACGAGAACTTTGGTATACTGGGGAAAACAAGTCCCCGACCCATGCCTCGTTGAAAAATATAGCAATATAAGAGAGAAGGTCAATGATAAAACAGGTTGTTAATTATTAAAACCCTGTGCTCCAGTATTCATTTGATGCAGTTGTATCTAGATAATTTAATCAGTGTGTGTTTTTCTTCTGACAGGAGTTTTAGCGCTCTGGGTTCTTGTCACACACATCATGTACCTGCAGGACTACTGGCGCACCTGGCTCAAGGGCCTCAAATTCTTCATTGTTGTCGGTGTGCTCTTCTCAGTTCTGGCTGTGGCTGCCTTCTTTACCTTTCTAAGTCTGGCCATCACACAGAAACAATGTAATCATCTTATTTTGGTGTCAAATATCATTTAAAACAAGCAGAAACTATTCAGTTCTTGAGTTATAAAAGTGAGAATTCTCCAGTAAACCCTAAACTTTGTGTCATTTCTGCCCCACAGCTCTGACTGACCCGCGAACCCTCTACCTGTCCTGCGTTTGGAGCTTCCTGACACTCAAATGGTCTTTCCTGTTGGCCTTGTATTCTTATAGATACCGACAGGAGTTTGCTGATATCAGCATCCTCAGTGATTTTTAGCCAGAAGGATTTTTATAGACTTCAGTGAAGATTGAAGGATTTAGGAACGCCAGCTGGAGCTGGGTTTTGAACTTTGTAAAAGCATGGAGAAAAAGCAGACGTGGCTGATTGGAAGTCATATGACTTTTACCACACAGAGATGCACTTGTTGCTCTCGCATAACAAGCTCTTTTCTTCGTCTTGTAACCTGTTCACCTTCCTAACCACGAGTTACAGCTAAAGGTGAATGCTTTTACTGACTGTAACAGTGCACTCCTGGAAGTGAAGGCAGTCTTTTTGCAAAGGAGATTTTATCTCTGGATTGTTTTATTATAAAACAACTTGGAAGGAAATCAACACCATTATGTTGCGTAATTTGTAGTTTAACACGAAGAAATTCTCTGAACTAAAACAAAATATTCAACATGAAACCACACATCTCATAGGTTGATGATGGCTTTTAAAGGTGCAACTGAGAAAACAACATTTTACTAATTTATCATCCATGGATGTCATGAAAGCAGATCTTTAGATGTTGATGCCATTGAAGCTGAATTAGATTCCCTACAAAAAGAAATAGTGATACAGGTTTTGTCTTTTCTGTTAAAATTAGCAGTTACACATGTAATTAGTTTACAGTGGGGAAAATAAGGATGAAATATGTCAAAGTTTTTCTCCATAAATATTTTTCTAATGAGGCTATTGACATGAAATATACACCAGATGCGGATAACAAGCTAAGTGATAAACACATACAAATAAATCATTAAAAAAATCATTCCATAAATTGTATGGTATAAAGTGGAATGGCACAGGGAATAAGTATTAAACATGCTTACTGAAATTTCTTTTTAGTACTTGGTAGAAAAGCCTTTTTAGTAATGACAGCTTCCAAGTGTCTCCAGTATAGGTCTGTTTTTTTTCCCCCCCAGTTCTTGATTGAGCTGTTTTGGCCACTTAATTTTTTTCTATGAAAACAAGAGTTTCAATGACTGTGTGAGATCATTGTCTTGCTTACAAATCTGCCCCAATTTCATCTCAGATTCTTATCAAGGATCTATTCATCCTTAATCCATAGAAAGTCTGCCCGTACCATGTTAGGGATAGGAAGTTATACTGTTTATTGATATCGTAAAATGATTAATTATTTATACTGTCTTAATAATTATAAACTCTAATTGATTAGTATTTTATTTGGATGCCCCAATGCTTTGTGGTAAACTTAAATAGGCTTCAAAATTCTTTTTCTTCAGCAGTGGAGTTGTTCGGCGAGTTTTCATTGAGCCCAATGTGGTTTAGTGAATTACTGTTTTGGAAAAAGAACCCACCCTATTCAAGTCTGTCTGATGCTCTCTGTGGCACTGATATTTGGTTCTGGCTTTCTCTGCCTTTTTTCCCCTAATTTTCTTTGAATTCCCAATGCTTACTGTGTCATTCCACTTTATGTGAATTTCATTTCAGTAGGTCTATTAGAAATATACACTATATTGCCAAACGTATTGGCCTGCACAGAGTCCTGGCCTCAACCTTCTTGAAAACCTTTGGGATGAATTAGAGCAGAGGCTGCACTTCTGGTTTTGTCACCTAACTATGAACACACTCCTAAACCTTGTGGAAGATGTTTACAGAATAGTTAAAGTTGCTATTGCTGGCAAGAGTGGGTCCATCAACAAACTGGACTAGGATGTCATCAATGATCATGTATATGTAAAGTAGACAGATAAACAGTTTTGGCAATATAGTGTATTTACTGGTAAATATGTGGACGTATAGAGACCTTGTTGTATGTTTTATTTTTAGCTACAACTCTAAGCGGACCTGCTGCTGCAACCACTCAACATCTTGTTACTATCCAAGATTTGGAGCTTCTACAGTATTTTTTTTGATTATCTTGTTTCTTTTACACGTCTGCATTAATATTCAGTCGTATTGATTGTTGTGAAGTCCTTATCAGCTTCCTTGCATAATAAAAAAAAAACACTTTTTGAAGTTTAGGTGCTCTGATTTCAAGCTTTATTTCTCTGACAAATGTTAATGTGATCAGATTACTAATGCTATTAATATGGAAGGGAAAAAAAAAATGTCTTCCGCCATGCTACAAAAATAATTCTCATGTAAAATGTACTTTTCTCTATTTGTTTCACAAGGGGGAGACTTCCTTTCATATAAACACTTTGTGATACTCTTAACATTCCTGTTTTGGAGAAAACAAATGGATTCGATACAGAATTGCACTTTAGTCGATGAAATCAATGCCCTTGTTTTGCACACAGTTTGTCAATTCTGTTTCACCCCTAAAATATCGTAGTAAACCACGTTTATGTAACATTTAATTTTCTATCAGTTTGATTTCACTAATGAAGTTAAACTAGTCTGTGTCATTGGTTTAGTTTCAGTTGTTCATGTCTACCTTTAATTATGAAACATGTACAGTAATTTTGTCGTTTATCGCATGTCAGGATACTACAAACCAAACACATTGAGGATGCATTTATTGTTATTTCTGTCATGTAAAATCAACATTAATAAAGCAAAAATACAGCAGCAGTCTGAGTTATGTTAAGGTGTCAAATCTGTGGCTCCACCCAAGAGCTGCTTAAGTGAGACAAAATCAAGCAACATATTTGCAAAATATGTTGGGATGTTTAGGAGTAATTATACTGCACACTGTTTTATTTTCAGGCCACTATCACTTCAATATTGAATAGTTAGTGCTCTGATATTTGAAGTACTTTCATAGTAAGCTCTTAAATTACAGATCATAACTTACTAGGAGCAATGCATTAAAGATTTTATTTTATTGATTACATTTTTATTTCACTGATGATGAATAATAGTCTTATAGTATTTATTAAATGTGTACCAAATGGGACTTATTTTGTAGATATACAGTCAATACCTTGTTCTAAATGGATAAATATTCAGTTAAATAAGTGAAGTCAAAACAATTTTTAAACCAAGGATTTTTCTGCCTCCATTTTATTTTTGTGGTTTTAATACTGCAGACTTGGGAGTTTGGGAAGAAGCTCCTTTTTACCTGTTGTTTATCAAATACAGTACAGAGGCATGAAAGAATTAATGTATCTTTAACTTATCCACATTTTGTCACGCTACAACTAGAAAGTATATTTTACTGGAATTTAATTTAATAGTCCAACACAAAGTAGTACATATTTTAGTTCTTAGTGGTTTTCAAAAATCTAAACCTTCTGGTGTGTTTGTGTTAGGTCTGTAAATAAGTTGAAGAACCACCTTTCACTGTAGTTACAGCTGCAGTTTTCGGGATATGTGTCCCCCTGCTTTAGACACTGAGGTTTTGCAAACTAGTTCAGCCTCTTGGGGGAAGAGTGTGAAGATCATATTTCAAGTCTTGTAAGAGATTCTCAATTGGATTTACATCTTCACTGTGACTGGGTCATTGTAACATCTGCTGGTGTAGATTCTTAGTCATCCATGACAAGACGGTCCTAAGTGCTTAAGTAGAAGACAACTGGACATTTTTTCTTGAAGATGTTTTGACTCTCATCCAAAAGGCTTCTTCAGTTGAACTTTCCAGTGCAGTTGCATTCTACTTAAGCACTAAAGATGGTCATTATCAATTTAAACCAGGAGTCTCAAACATTGGCCACCAG
This sequence comes from Characodon lateralis, assembly GCA_036250325.1. Lineage (NCBI taxonomy): Eukaryota > Metazoa > Chordata > Actinopteri > Cyprinodontiformes > Goodeidae > Characodon > Characodon lateralis. Next base: position 9,431 of record JAHUTJ010001864.1, read on the forward strand.
GGTTGGTGATCACCAGTTTTACATGAGTCCCGGGTCCAATACAACTGAATCAAATGTCTGAATTGCCTCGTCAGCATGCAATCAGCTCTACAGAGTCCTGCTGGTGGCAAATTAATTGATTCAGGTGTGTTCAAGCAGAGACAAACAGCTGCGGGACACCGGCCCTTGTAGAATGGATTTTGAGAACCCTGATCTAACCCATTTCATAGGGTTGTCCCTTCTGAAAGACAATTTGGAAATTTGCAGCCTTTAATAGCTTTTCTTGCAGGTTTTCTTATATTTAACTCTAACCATATTCTCATCAGTTCTCTCCAGCTTTCCTGTCCCTGTTGAAGAAAATCACCCCCACAGAATGAAGCGGTCATCCCTGTGTTTCATCATGGTGATTATACGTTCACGGAGATGGGAGTCTGGTCTTTTGCCACACACGGCGTTCTCCATGGAGGCCAATTATTACATTTTGGTCTCATCCAATCAGAGCACCTTCTTCCACAACAACTGAAACAGAACTTCATATAGCTTTTTTTCAACACTGGCTTACTTCTTGAAACTATTCCATAGAAACCAATTTGGCCACAACTATTGTCCTGTCTTCCACCTGAGCTGTAGATCTCAGCAAGGGGCATGAATACGTATTCAAGGAACTGAATGCTTGCAGACATTTGACCTTACATTTAAAGTTGTAGAGTCATTTGATGCTATCCCAAATTTTTGTTTCCTAAATCCAGATTTTTGTTTTTATTTCTTGCTGTCAGTAATGTTTGTTGGCTGTAACTCCTTGATATATGTTTTCATTACTTAGTGAATGCGCTTTTTATTCTCTTCTAATCCGTTGAATCACAAATTGAAAATGGTCTTTGGTGTCAAGAGATATTTTACTGGGCCTTGCTGTGTAAAGAACATGTAAAATATGAAATTGACAGGTTGGCATTGTCAGGGAAGAGGGGAAACTCTTCCACTACAAGCTACATGGCTTCCTTTCACATAAGCTGCACATCTGACAAGCTTTGTAGGAGAATCAAACAGCAGAGAGCCCAACTGCATCAATTAATGCAACACTTGGATATGTGCAAAAGACTATTATGGAGTAAAAACAAGAGAAATCTGAAAAAAAACAGGAGCTCTTCAAAGACTTATTTGTGACTGCCAGATGCTTTGTGTAAGGACTAAAAGGCTTGTTATTCACACATCCTTCTGCAATGAGCCAGCTTTCCGTTTGCAAAGTGACAAAAGAAACCCAGCAGTGTGATATCATCAGTGGGTCAGAAGAGGCACAATTCAGGTTCTCCAGGGTGAGACGGTCCATGCATCTCTGATAGGCTAATATAAAAGCTGGCAGCTACCATGCATAAAATGTTTTACCATTCTTTTATGATTGATCTAATAGTTTGAGTACTTTCCCAGCATGTGTTTGCCCTCCTGGCAAATCTCCCTCCTGTCAAAGCTTTATATTCCATGTCTTTCCCCTCATCCCATATTTCTTCATGGGCATTGCTCCCCAGATGGTTCCTGGTAAATCAGGGTGATTTATCTGCAGCAGTTTTGTGTCATGACAGTGATAAGTTACCCAGGCTGCACAGAGCTGCTCTCAGTCCCACTTTTCCTACTTTCATTAGATATGGTTGTCGCATACTATTTTCTATGTTGAGGAAAGTTGCTCACCATTATAGTGGAAATGATCTGTCTTAGACTGGTCGGAGAATCAAATATAAGCCATTTACATACATATTTTAATGCTGCATAAAGAAACATGGACAGGATGAATAAGGTTCGTCTGGAACTTTGACTTGGGTCACACAGATTATTACAATTATTGATGTTTGTGCATGTTGTTCTTTGCTCAGCCATTTGAGTTTTTAGTTGCTTTTTGTCAGAAACTATTTTATCAAGGCTGTAGAATGGCAGATGTCTTACTGGTAAAGCATGCATTGGGAATGAATTTGCCATCTTCTTGATATTAAGTATGGTGTTTCTGATGTTAGTGTTGCCTTTGTAAATTCTTTGGCCAGTGATGTAGTTTTGCTGTGAAGCAGATTAGTCCACTTATAGTCAAAAACTTTGCTTTCCAGTGGACTTGACGTAACCATATCCCTAAACTGTTTGTTTAAAAAGGTGGAGGTTGAAACTGCTTTTTGGTTCCTCTGCACTTTTCTAATATTTATTACACAGAAATAGGCATCAGTCATGCTTTACGCCGCTTCTTCCATAGTGGGTTGCAAGGAAACTGGTGCCTATCTCCAGCAGTCTACAGGCGGGGTACACCCTGGACAGGTCGCCAGTCCATTGCAGGGCAACACACACTTAAATGTTTCATAGCATCAATTTTTCATCTATGACAAAAATATTCTGAGTAAATTTAAAAAGTAGTTTTGAAATAATAAATGTATTCATTAATGGAAAAAAGCTACTCAAACCAACCTGACCCTCTGTGAAAAAGTAACTGCCCCTCAAAACCTAATACTAGTTGTGCCACCAATTGCAGCAACAACTGCCTCCAAGAAATTACGATAACTGGCAATGAGTGTTTTACATGCCTGTGGAGGAATTTTGGCCCACTCTTCTTTGCAGAAGTGTTTTAATCCAGCAAAATTGGAAGGTTTTCCAACAGGAACAGTGCTTTTAAGGTTCATCCTTATCCAGAGCCCCTCCCCACGGGGTGGGTTTGCTTGTTGCCCCCCAGCTCAGCCATCTCATGTTGGGGTTTACCCCAGTGGAGAGGATCGGACCCCTGTGCCTTCGGGTTGGGGACAGGTCTCTGACTGTCGTTTCGGCCTAGGGGCCCAGCGGTATTGTGGAGTACCCGGCCTTCTTGGCGTCCCTGTCGGGCGTGCCGGATAGTGCCACTCCCGGGGACTCCATTATTCTGCTGCGGGACTTCAACGCCCACGAGGGAAGGGAAAGTGAGACCTGGAGAGGCATGATCAGGAGGAATGGCCGGACCTGAATCCGAGTGGTGTTTTGTTATTGGACTTAGTTCCGGATTGTCCATAATGAATACCATTTTTCAAGCATAAGGGTGTTCATCAGTGCACTTGGCACCAAGACACCCTAGGCAGGAGGTCGATGATCGACTTTGTTGTCGTGTCATCCGTCTTTCGGCCGCATGTTTTGGACACTCGGGTGAAGAGAGGGGCTGAGCTGTCCACTGATCACCACCTGGTGGTGAGTTGGAATCGCTGGAAAGAGAGAAAGCCGGACAGACTTGACAGGCCCAAGCTGAAGAAGGAGTCCTATTGGCTGTGGTTGGCTTGCAGGACTCCTGAGGCGGCTGACGGGTACCGTGAAGCCAAGCGTGCTGCGGTCCGGGCTGTGGCAGAGGCAAAAACTGGGGCCTGGAAGGAGTTCAGTGAGGCTATGGAGAAAGATTACCGGTTGGCCTCGAAACGATTCTGGCAAACCATCCGGCGCCTCAGGAGGGGGAAGCAATGCTTTGCAAACACTGTTTACAGTGTGGGTGGGGAGCTGCTGACCTCGACTGGGGACATTATTGGGCAGTGGAAGGAGTACCTCAAGGATCTCCTCAGTCCTGCCATCACGCATTCCCTGGTGGAAGCAGAGGCTGGGCACTCGGGATTGGACTCTTTCATCACCTAGGCTGAAGTCACCGAGGTGGTTAAAAAGCTCCATGGTGGCAGGGCTTCCGGGGTGGATGAGATCTGCCCTGAGTACCTCAAGTCTCTGGATGTTATGGGGCTGTCATGGTTGACACGCGTCTTCAACATTGCGTGGCGGTCCAGTGCCTCTGGACTGGCAGACAGCTCTTCCCACAGAGTGGAGCTGAAACATTCCCTCAGATAGTCTTCCGTCCCCTCAGGCCATCTCTTTACTGTGCATGTCAGAGCTGGACAACAAAGTGTTGAAGGTAGCGTTTTGGATTTTAAAGCTGTCTAAGGAAGCCTTTTATTCTACCAACACTGAGGGTCTGCTAGTAATCAACAAGACAGTCAAAATTTTAAATTTTTTTATGTTGAGTGCATGTTCAAATAGTCTGTAACATACTGTAAGAAAGGGCAGATGTTATACTTGTTTTAATTACTACTACTACTGCAACTGCTGATAATAATAATTGTAATAACAGTAATAATGATAATAATAATAATTATGTTGACATTTATTTGCATGAGCATGTTGCCTCTGTTTTTCTTTATGTTTCAGTGTAACACAGAATCATATCAGATGTACATAAAACCTGTTTGACTTTAGATTCGTGAACTGACTTTGCTGCCTGCAGGCAGATCGAGAAAACATAAAATTTGCTTCTTACATTAATGAGGAGGAGATTTTTCCAACATAATCTGAAATGGAACACCAGTTTAACTTATTAGCATTTATTCATCATTAATCTCTAAAGACTAACTTTGGGTTTACAGTGAATATTTGACAACTGATTGCTGCTGGGGAGATGAAGAGGACTGCTAATATTGAATGTTATTTAGTAATTTACGAAAATCAGTAATTACAGTGTTGAATTTGTATGGTTGATTATGTTTTTTTTTTACTATTAGTTAATTTAATGAAATACTGCTGATTTTGTTCATGCAAATGTCTTCCAATCCAAAGGATGGGGTGATAGATGGTTTTAATACCAGTATGAGACTCCAGCAACAAGCAGATAATGATGATGGGTGCTCTGTGGCTTGGTTCGCTCACCTTTCAAAATAACAGTGGAAAAAACGTGCTGAATGTGCTGTTCTCCTGTAATTAACTGAGAATATACATGGCCACAGCTGTGAGGTGCAGCCAGCCAATCAGTCTGATCGAGGTCCTCTGGAGGTGAGACATTGTGAAAGGCTAACCAGGAGTAAAACAAGTATTACGTAGGGTCAGCGGTTTCTTGGTCTTGCTGACCTGTAAACTCTTTTTAGGACTACAGTCAATATTTTGAAACTAACTTTTCACTTACACCTCAGCACAAAGTTGCCATTTAACCTATCATATATAATATTGGACTGTCGCAGGATGCTGGAGTGTCTGGAGAAAACCCATACATTTAGGGGCAAAATGTGCACCTTCTAGCTATAAGGCAGGCACCAGATCCACCATGCAGCTAAGTTTTATTTTCAGTTTTATGTATGCCTGTTGATGGTAATGTGAAACTCTTGGCAGTTGTGTGTTGGAAGGTAACTTTTTTATAGCCTTTTTGTGCTACATTTGCGTGTTTGCCTCGTACATCCATCACATCTGTCCTGGTAGTCCTGCTTCCTTCTTCCTCGACCTGCATTGGGCGAGGAGGATATGGATAAGTATGCATATCCATTACACTTTATCACATTTATTCATGTAACAACCACAATCCTTAATGTATCTTATTAGGGTTTTAGTGGAAAGAAAATCACAGCAAGGTTTCAAAATTTAGTTTTTAAAATAAATTACTATTACTCATGCAATCCAAAAATCTGACCTTTAAGAAAAATTAGCAAGGAAAAAAATCACATTCTTCAAAGAAAGCCAGAAGGAAGTCTGTTTGCAGCTTGCCACAACCCATGTAGGAGGCACAGCAAATGTGTGAAAAAAGGTGTTCTGATTAAATGATACTAAACTTGAACTTTCTGGCCTACCAGCATCACACTGAATATACCAACCCCACGGTAAAACATTGTCATGGCAGCATCATGCTGTGGGGATGCTTTTATTCAGCAGGGCCAAGGATACTGATCAGAGTTGATAGAAGGAGCTTAATGTAAGGCAATCCTGAAAGAAACAATATTAGAGGCTGAAAAAGACTTGAGCATGGATTAGCGGTTGAAGGTTTGTGAGGACAATGACCCTAACATACAGCACAAGCCACAGTGGAATGATTTAGATCAAAGGATATACTATGATAGAATGGCCTAGTCAATGTCCAGACCTATATCCAATTGAGAATACCCCAAACGACTTGCACATATAATTGCAACAAAGGTGGTTCTACAAAATATTCTGAATGTCACATAAAATTCCAATACAATACAATACATTAAATTCTGTGGTGAACAAAATGTGAAAAATTTGAAGGGTATGAACAGAAGTAAGAAGAGTAACCAGAAATTTTACTCTAGGAAGAGTAGCATTTCTTCAGTATATTTTACTCCAGTAGAAGTAAGAAGTAATCATCTGAGAAATTATTCCAATAAGAGTAAAATAGCATTTGGTAAAAAGGTCACCCGAGTACCGAGTGACTGTTTGATCATAACATCTTATTTAATTTGTACCAAATGATATAATCAGACAGACAAAAAATATAGTATTATGAGCAAACTCTGGTATTTCAATGGATAAAATGAAAAGTGAGTGAAAATAATAGCAAGTTCAGGCAAAGAAACACATTTTGTTTACAAGATAAAGCTTTTGAAATGAATACTTAAAGTAGGTTGATTTATTGGAACAGTGCAAAGCAATTTCATGATGATATATACATTTTAATATATTCACATTAGAACAATGAATTCTCACTTTAACATAAATGGTACAGGGGTTAGACAATGAAATTGAAACACCTGGTTTTAGACCACAATAATTTATTAGTATGGTGTAGGGCCTCCTTTTGCGGCCAATACAGCATCAATTTGTCTTGGGAATGACATATACAAGTCCTGCACAGTGGTCAGAGGGATTT
>JAHUTJ010001865.1:294-16020 GCA_036250325.1 Characodon lateralis
TAAAATAGCTGCTAGGAAACCAATGCTGAGGACAGGCAACAAGCAGAAGAGACTTGTTTGGGCTAAAGAACACAAGGAATGGACATTAGACCAGTGGAAATCTGTGCTTTGGTCTGACGAGTCCACGTTTGAGATCTTTGGTTGTGCGGCGCAGAAGAGGTGAAAGGATGGACTCTACATGCCTGGTTCCCACCGTGAAGCATGGCGGAGGAGGTGTGATGGTGACATTGTTGAGGATTTATTCAAAATTGAAGGCATACTGAACCAGCATGGCACCACAGCATCTTGCAGCAGCATGCTATTCCATCTGGTTTGCATTTATTCGGACCATCATTTATTTTTCAAGAGGACATTGACCCCAAACACACCTCCAGGCTTTGATTACAGCGGAGCAGTAATCAAAGCTAAAGGTGCCTATTTTGAAGAACCTAGAATGTAAGACATATTTTCAGTTGTTTCACACTTTTTTGTTCAGTATATAATTCCACGTGTTCATTCATAGTTTTGATGCCTTCAGTGCGAAGCTACAATATTCATAATCATGAAAATAAAGACAACTCTTTGAATGAGAAGGTGTGTCCAAACTTAAATCCTGGGGGGACACACTGGAGGGGGTACAAGGTAGTATAGCAAAATGGCTCAGGGGGTACCCAAGTCAAAAAGGTTGGGAACCACTGCTTTAGAAAACTTGTAGGGTGGTCTGAAGAGAAGAGAGGAGCCAGGACTATCATCAGCCTCAGGCAGTGGTGTCTTTTTAGGCATGGCTTTTTGGGCAAGTTAAAAACTAAATTAAAAACTAATTAAAAACACAAAATTATTTTACTGTGATTCTTTTTATTTTTACTAACACAATATTAGAATGAAACCAATAAAGACTTTATGGGCAGATTCTTTTCAGTTTTCTTGGTCTGGAAAAATGTCTTTTTGTGTTCATTACAAACGATAATATATTATCTATATTTGGCAAGTTTAATGAACCTGCTTTTGAAAACAACTCACTGGATGTTACTAGTCAAATTTACAGTTAATTTGAATGAAAACCAAAACACATAATAAATAAAATATGAACAATTTGTGTTGTACCTGACATTTTCCATATGTGAAAATCTAAGAAATTATTTTAGGGACCACTCTTTGGATGCCTCTGATCTAGACCGAGTATGCAAAGAGGAATGGTCAAAGATCCAACTCTCCAACCTTGTGAAATATAATTAAGAACAATAATAATAATAATAATTTAATGTAATAATTTATGCAAACGTAACACAACCTCAGAAACCTTCTTAAAGCTTCTAAAAGACGAGTACAGCATAACGTTTTTTCCTGTTTTGTCACAAAAACAAAATAGGTAAAAATAAGTCCTTAACTCTTGGCATGACAGGTTTGGTTGAAGTCAACTTTTTTAAGACCCAAGTTTGAGAAATTAACAGAAAGATCCCAAGGAGTAAGAATTCCAAGTGGGAAAATCCAAAATCCTGAAATCCAATCCAAAACCAAAATTCAATATGGCAGCCAGTACTGTATATCGTCCTTGAATTTACATGTTGCCACAATATTTGAAAGTACAAGTCCAGCTTGTATTACTAATAAAAGTTAGTCTAAGTGAGGAAAGCTACAGGGTTGAGTAGTAACTTTTTAATCTAATACCGTTACGTAATTTAATTGCAAACCCACACTAACTGTAATTATTTACAGTTAATCAGGAAAATATGTAAGAAGCCCTTAAGCAAAACAGTCATGATTTCAATTTGCATAAGATTTAATTATTTTCTGTGAAAAGTACAGCAGAATATTTATTGACTTTTAATTTTTTTAATTTTATATATGCTGTATTTGGTTGTTTAGAAAGGTGAAAAAAACTGTGAATATCAGATTTTCAAGTTCAAAAGAATGCATTATGAAATGAAGAATGCTATGCATACTATATAGTGCACTTAATTAGTTATATTGATGAAGTAATTAAAATAGCTAGACTGCAAATATATTTTAAACAGAATTAGTCATAATTGTATCCAGTTACACTTTCAAATAAATGTACCCGAAGATGGAGATTAATTAGCAGGTTCTACTGTTTTTCCTACTTGCAACTGAATCATTAAGTTAGGTGTGATGTTATTCCCAAATGTCTAACTTCGAAAGGAAATGGAATGCAGCCTAAGAAGACAGAAGGACTTCCAAGTTCAATGTCGTCCACTTCTGTTCTTGGGAATTTGACATTTTCAGTGCACCTCTGTTTTCAACTAAAGATCAATATGCTCATTTATTTGTCAGTTTGTGTTTATTTGCTCTATATTAGTGCCTCTAAAGGGAAGCCAAGTACCAACCAGAGTTATAGAAGACAAAGTACTATCATTATTGGCAAAAGTGACTTTGCACTAAGTATTAACAGCAACGGTACCAATAATTATGGTACCAGTGATTTTATTAAAACAATTACTTTTTAACATGGAATTTTTTTTAATCAGTAAGTAAATGAAGTCAAAATTTTCAGTGTGTGTTTATGCTACTGCAATAAAAGAATACCCAGGCAGGCTTTTCTTAAATGATTGCTCAGACTAACCTTGACAACAACGCTGCCGTGAAAGAGTCCCTCCCTGGGGTTTACTGAGGATATGCGGGATCTATCCCTGCTTTAATTCCGAAAGAGCCCGAGGATGTTGTACTGCAGAAAGGAAGAGGGTGGTGCTGGCTTATTCACGCTGTCTGGACTGTAGCTATCTTCCGGTTTGGAGTGGATGAGGCAGAATGAGGACTGGTGACAGACGCGTTCCCGTTTCTCATAGCATCACCACTTTACACTACGTCTCGTGTGTCAGACTGTGATTCAAAGCTTCCACTGGATAGCATGGCACAATATTTTATTGTTCAAGCCAAGCTTGATACTGAGCTTTTTCCATGTCTCTCTGCAAATGAGAACTACAGAAATCATTTTCCTTGTTTCAGATTTGTTGTGGAGGTGAACGACTGAGATCCACATAAGCTGAGTGACTGGGGGGTAACAGAGGGAGGGTGGGGTCAGCTGAAGCACATTTAAAGATGGTATTCATTAACCTTCTTTGAATTAAACATCAGATCGGAAGTCAAAACAAAACTGCATCAGGTATTATGGTAAACTGGGACATAGTAGTCTGTACGTGACTTTTACTGGGGAAGGCAGATCATATGGAACAGATAGACATGAGCCCTGAATCTTTTTTATTGCACTGCTTCACCTTGCGTGAGGCATCAGTGAGAGAAAGAGTGGAAACAGCCTCGGTGTAGACTCAACAAACTAAAGATGTCTGTGTGTGTGTGTCAGCATAAGAATGAGACGTGTATCTGATCGGAGTGATTTCTATGGTCCAGCATGCGTGTGAAGCTTGACCGGGCTCCCCTCTCTTCTCTCCAGGGGAGGTGCTATGAAAAGCTCAATGGACGTCTCTCTTCCCAGCATCTGGCTCTTAGAAGTGTCCGCGAACACATGGACTCATTAGTTCCACCTCCGGGTGGACTCCTGCCCAATCCACGTTGATGTGATCTCACAGGGGCCTGGGCCAGGCCTCCTGAGGGACCTATAACCACCCAGGCAACAGAACAAATAGCTCAGAGATTACACACACTTCTTTATGGCAGGTGATTCTTTGCCCTCTTTCCAAAGCACGCAAGATCTTCAAAGTCCCACACTTGGAGCACTGTTCTCACCCTTGGCTTCTTCATCTTCAAACTACTTGGGGGTTGAAATCTTGGCAATAACCAGAGTTAGGGACCTGCAGGTAAGGTCACTGAAGGTGACAGGGCGTGCTTTGGTACACACAAGGGGATCTGAGTTATCCAAGTGTGTCTATATCTGAAGGAAAGTACAAAATTATATTGATTTCAAAATTGATTTTACCATATTTGGAACATGAGCAGTTGCTGAAACATCTGTACCTTTTCTAATTCCTTGTAAAGCCACCTTTTGTTACCATACCATCTGCAAGTCTTTAAAGTGTTGTCAATTCCTCTTTTTAAAATAGCATTAACAATTGAATTTAGCTCTGGGTGTTGACTAGGCTGTTCTACATAAATATGCTTTCATCTTAACCACTTCATTGTATCTCTGGCTGTATGTTCCTGATAAAAGACAAACCCATGCCCCATGCAGTCTCAAGTCTTTTGGTGTCTCTAACAGGTTTTCTTCCATCTTCTGAGTCCCTGCTGAAGGAAAAGAATTCCCTCAGCTTGATGGTGCCACTACTATGTTTTACTGTGGGGATATTGTTTTCAGGCTGGTGTGCAGGAGTAGCTTGCCCCTACACTTCTGACCAGAGAAACCTCTTCCAGTTGTTCACTCAGTACATGGATTTCGGAAAACTGCCAATGAGACATCTAAGCTTTCTTGTTGTCACTCTTTCATAAAAGCCAGATTTGTGAACTAATACACGTCCTGTCAACAGACCTCTCCACAGCTATCATGCCTCTTCAATGCTTCTCTCGTTAATGCTCTCTTTGCCTGGCCTGTTTGTTTATTTGGATGGTCATGGTTTGCAGTTGTGCCTTATTCTTCCATTTCAGATGTTTGTTGAAATATGCTTTGTGAGATGTTCAAAGTTTGGGATATTGTTTTATAACTTGTATAATATGAGCTACAACAACATTTAATTTCCCTTTGGGATTCATAAAATATTTTTGAATTGGATTGAATTGAACCTAACCCTGCTTTAGACTTCTTCCACAACTTTCTCCCCGACCTGTCTGTTGTGTTCCTTGATCCTCGTGATGCTGTTTGTTCACTGATGTTCTCTAACAAACCTCTTAGGCCTTTACAGACCAGCAACTATGTCACAATTATGTGCTACTTTGTGTATCAGATTAAATCCCAAATGAAGGGGGGTGTAATATGCTGATGGGGATCCACCTCAGCCACATGGAGAACTAGGACAGAACTGCACACAGAGAACAAAAGAGACTAAATACTCTGAATTCCAGAAAGCAGTATTAGACACTTTTCAAAACAGCTCTCTGGAAGGAGCATTCACTGAAATGACATTAAAGATGTGCTTCTCGCTGGCAGAATAAATATTGCATCTTTGAAAAAACCTTAGATCCAAAGTAAAATGTGGTTTGCTGTCTTTGTATCCGGTGACCATACCCCAGCCGAAAATAATAGATTCTCCAAAAAGAGACGGGTCTGTCTCTGATTACCTTATTGAAGCGGCTTTTGCTGCTGCTTAAAGAAAACGCCGAACAGGCGAACCAGTACTGGGCAAGCACATATTCCAGCAGCTGCAGGATGCAGCCCCTGAATTTGGATACAGGCATTTTCGCCATCTTGGTAGTCCATAACTCCATTCAATCTGACACTGTAATGATTTGTTAACACGGCATTACGAATTAGTTGTCCAAAATGTAATTGATTTCTAATTCAGCAAATGATTTTTTAAACACTATTTTATTAAAATAGTTAAAACACTATTTTAATAAAATTCCTTTTCCCTTCTGCTTTGCATTATAAACTGGTTGTTTGAACGCATAACAACTGTTCTTTGTTAGCTTTTAAAGTTAATTTGGCCTCATTCCCAATTCCACACCTTGGTTCTTAAACATACATATTGACACTGAACTGTGATATCCCAGCATTCCTATTTTGTTAAATGTTAATGTTTCGGATTTATTATAATTTGTTCCTTTCATCATTATTAAAGATGAACTACACCTGCAGGATTTCCAGGACCAAAACAAATAAATTATACTTTTTCAATGGAAAAACTAAAATTTGTCAGTCCATTAAATAATTAATGGGAAAGCCACAATCGACATTGATGACAAATCAGAGGGAATCCAAACATTCCTTGTGGAGATTGTTAATCTGTAATTGGGGGATCACTTTTTAGATAAAAATAGATTTTAAAAAGGTTTTTTGTATACATTCTTTTATTGCGATATTAGATAGTTTCACTTGAATTTAGACCCAATGTGTTGAGCTTACTGTCACTGCACATCATACCAAATGCCACTCCAGTGGTGAAAGATGGGCTGGTGGGCGGCACAGACGAGGAAATGGATGGCATTGGGAAAGATGCGGGAGGCATGGAGGTTATCCACCAGCTGAGGAAACACAATGGCTGGCATCTCTGATCTCTTTGTGATGAAAATCAGTTATTGAGCCAATACAAACACTTATGCAGAAAAGTTTGAAACATCCACACAGGAAAAAGAGAAATAGTCCTCACTGACAGGAAATGAGCATCCTCTTGCGCGGGACCCTTGCCTTGCCATCGTGGCGTGCTGTATGGTGGGGGGCAGGATGCAGTGAGGGTGCTTGGAGCGGGGCCGTGTGTGGACCTAGCGCTGTGTGGGTGTGTCTTCATCGGCTTTCGGGGATGGAGCTCACCTGTGGGGGTGTGCCCCTGTGCTGTGGGGAGGGGATTCATGGCGTTTGGGTGTAAGGGGGCATGTGTAAGATATCTGTGTCCTGGTTGGGGGTGGCCCTGTGGGGAAATTCATGTTGGGGTTCATTGGGATGGGGGTTCATGGGGGTGGGATTGGAATTAATTGGGGCGTTGGGACTGTTTCATCCTCTGGTTGGCAGGTTAGTTCGGACCATGTAGACCCCTCTTTTGAATATGGCCCCCTCTCTGGATGAGAATGGGAGTCCTTGGGGGCTGGGGTCGGGATGGGGTCCTACCCGGGGTTGCTCAGGTTTAGGCACCAGCCCAGGCTAGCCCAGCCCAGGTTCAAATGTGGGGAATATTTTGTCCCCACCACACTACACTACCAGACGTTGATTGGTGTCTCTGCCCGCTGGTGGTTCTTGGTGTCCAGGGCTGGGTGCTTTGATGTGTGCCTGCTCACTCCCAGTGGCTGCTTGCCGGGGCCTGGACCATGGCTGTCATGGTTTAGTGTGCGTTCGGACCAAAATGCAAACAGGTACTAGGTCTCGGCACATTGTGAATACAATCTTTTAATTAGGCTCGTAGTAAAGCACTTACAAAGTTGCTGGAGAAAACCACAGACGAAAATCCTGGTAAGCATGATACAGGGAAACAAAAGGAGCTCAAGGAGGGATGTGACATACATGGGGAACCAGGGAGGAGTAATGCAAACAAACCAGCTAATAAACAGAGGCAGGTGGAATGTGGACCAATGAAAGGGGAAGGCAGGTAATCAGATGGAAGTGGTAACAGGTGAGGAAGTGATAAGCTGGGAGACTGAGGGGGAATGTGACTAATTACATAAGCAGAGAGAATTCAACATGAAGGACAGAGCAAAGAGAACTATACTAAAATAACAAACCTGGGGTAAAGACAAAAAGCCTGTAACAATAAACAGAAGGGAACTAGGGACATAAGGAAAATAGCTAACTAACAAAACTGAGTAGCACAGACCTGCTGGGGAAGCAAATACAAGAACCTATGCACAAAAGAAGGAACTAACTAACAAAATAAACAACACAAAACCCCAGAATGTCAGATCCTGACATGGGCTCTGTTAGGCCTCTGCTTAATGGGTGATATGTCCCGGGGTCTCGGGTCACTGGGTCCATGGCTGGATCTGCTGGGCGTAGAGGGCTGCCGGCTGGGCCTGTGGGCTCGTCGCTGCAGCTCCCTCGGGCTTCTGCGCTGTGGCTGCTGGGTGGTTCCTCTGGGACTCTCCCCTGCTCTTATCTGGGGGGTTGCGGTAGTCCCAGCGGTGGTTCTCCTGGGGTTCCTGTGCTCTGAGGGGCCTTTAGATGTCTATGGCTCGGATCTCCTCCATATCCTTCCCAGGTCCAGGGTGCAGGTCTGTGGCTCCTCACACTCGCTATTGCATATTTTTATGGAGAAACCTTGTATACACCAGCGCACTCACACTCAGACCCACAGGTGTTTAGATTCAAGTGTTAACAGATACACAAATGTTCTATATTGAGCTGCATTTACCACTAAATACATCTTGCATTCATAAGTATTGTGCACATTTTGGTAAAAAAGCTGTTATTATGTATGTCTCTGCAGGTGTAGAAGCAAGCAGGGTGTTATCTTATATTCTCTTCATCCTTCTTTCTTTCCTCCATTCTTTTCTCCTTCTCTCCTCTTTTCCTTTTTGCCCCACATCTCTCTCTTTTGTACTTCTTATTTTTTTCCTTTTGGTTTCTGTCTCCATGTCCGTAACAATTGAAATAATCCCAAAGCAGTTTCTAATAAAGTTTCTTTTATAAATATCAAGCAGAGCTTTAAAGCGTTAGCTGTAATACTCCACTTGTGAAAGTAAATCTGTTGGACTTTTTCTTGGCACTCAGACAACAATTCTGAGCGGTACTCTGCTGGACAGGTCATGATTTAAAAAACATCATGGGGGTAATTAAGACAAACTATCTTTAACCTTTCTTTCTGAGCTTCTGCAGAAAAGGAATCTGAGCCAGAGGCTCCCCCAGAAGAGATGGTGTCGCTAATCACGTCGAGTGCAGTAGCTTTGTTCTGCCTGCCTGAGATGAGACAGCATTAGTGGGTTTGCTCCTTTTTACCTGTTTTTTCTTAATCTCCTTGAACTAACCTGCCACAGATAGGTTATGATATTGCTTAAAACATGCCAAATGTTGTCTCAGCTAGCAGCTAACAAGCTAGCAGCTCTGCTTATACCACACATTAGATAGCTTTGTTTACAAGAGCTTGTCTCATTTGCTTCGTAATCGTTAGATAATGCATAGTCAGCGCTTGTATAGACATTACTATTTGTATTAATGGTAGTCAAAGTATGGGAAAAATTATAGAGTTGCTAAATATGCAGTTTTCTTTGTATTAGCAGCCCGTGACCAGGTGTAGTACCACCACATTTCTCCGTCCGTTGGTGTATAGTTTACTGCCACCATTTTTAGAACTCAGTTCAACTATTTGCTGAATAATTACAAAACATTAACAATCAATTGTTCAAGAAGGTTAGGGATTTCTAATTTGGCAAATAATAGTTCCTTATGCAAATGTCAGATGAATCCTGCCAGGACAGATGATTATGGGGTCGGTTAGATTTAGTATAACTGATGGAAGGAGAGAACTCAAGAAGACTTAACGCTGAAAATAAATCATATAATGTTTTACCAAAGAATTTGTTTAAGAGTGAGTACACTTATCCAACCATGTCGAAAGACACATCCTGTGGTCGTGGAAAAGATGTCAGTCTGTTTCAGAAGGGTCAAATCATTGGCATGCATCAAGCAGAGAAAACATCTAAGGAGATTGCAGAAACTACCAAAATTGGNTTATCCAACCATTTCGAAAGACACATCCTGTGGTCGTGGAAAAGATGTCAGTCTGTTTCAGAAGGGTCAAATCATTGGCATGCATCAAGCAGAGAAAACATCTAAGGAGATTGCAGAAACTACTAAAATTGGGTTAAGAACTGTCCAAAGCATTATTAAAAACTGGAAGGATAGTGGGGACCCACAGTAGGCACTAGGCACCCATCATGCCTAGTGCCTACTGTACAAGCCTGTGGGGACAGTGCTATGATCTGGGGTTGCTGCAGTTGGTCAGGTCTGGGTTCAGCAGCAGTATGTTTTCAAAGAGTTCAGTACATTTAGGCAGTCAGCTGACTGCCTAAATGTACTGAATGACCAGGTTATTCCATCTATGCATTTTTCTTCCATGATGGCACAGGCATATTCCAAGATGACAATGCCAGGATTCATCGGGCTCAAATTGTGAAAGAGTGGTTCAGGGAGCATGAGACATCATTCTCACACATGGATTGGCCACCACAGAGTCCAGACCTTAACTCCATTGAGAATATTTGGGATGTGCTGGATAAGGCTTTGCGCAGCAGTCAGACTCTGCCATCATCAATGCAAGATCTTGGTGAAAAATTAATGCAACACTGGGTGGAAATAAATTTTGTGACATTGCAGAAACTTATCGAAACAATGCCACAGTGAATGTGTGTCGAAATCAAAGCTCCAAAGCTAATATTAGAGTGTGACCTTTTTTATTTGGTGGCGACATTTTTTTTGGCCAGGTAGTGTATTTAGACATATGGCTATTAAACATGAATTGTAACTACGTTAATAAAATTTAAGTACTATAAGTTAACAAAAAAATCAAAGAGAAGACTAGACTGTTCCATAAAATGCATTAAAATGCAATTTCTGGTGAGAAATAAATTAGGACAATTCTGTGTTTATTTCAGAAATGACCAAAATTACACACAGCCAAAGCACATTAGGCACACATAATCAGAATATGGTACTCAAAATTTTCAAGAAGATTTTCTGTGTTTAAACCTCAGGACCCATATTCACAAAGAATCCTAGTCACAAGATCCTAGTGACCTTATTCTAAGATAAATCTTAGAATTTCTCTTTGGATGTTTGTATGGTACAATACAAGCGGACAAAATTAATTCTAATGGTGTCAATCCTGGAAATTTACCAGGGATTTGTAGACTTTCAAGAACCACTGCAGCAAGATCTCCAGTTACAACAGACTACTATGGATGTTTTTAAGAGTCTGAGACAGAAAAATCAAACTGAAAAAAGAACCTGTAGACTTGGATCTGGATCTGTTGTTACCACTTGCTGTATGGAAGATCTTACCAGAGAACATGATGGCAAATCCTTTTTTATATTGCTATTTATCTCTTCACAAAACGTACGAGTTAGCACATGGTTTTGAAAGATAAATATTAAGGTGAAAAAATAAGGCACACAAACATCCCTCTGGCTCTGCATATTCTCCGTTTGTCCCAACTACTCTTAAATCACTTTCAATATTTTTTTAACAATATTTTCATGGTTATGTTTGGTTGAGTGGTTGAGTCATTCTGCAGCTACAGAAGTGCAGCAACATCACAGCTGTGAGCTCAAGCAGCTAAGCTGAGCAGTTCTACGCTACTCCATGCTTTTTCTAAACACTGTATGCACACAACAGACCAGAAGGAGATTGTAGTGATGCTCCCTTCTGCATCCACGGATCATAAATCTCTCAGCAGACAGACAGGTTGATCCAGAATATTCAGGTGCTGCGGGGATGTGGTTTATAGATAATAATAATCTCTAACGTTTGACAATTTGAGCAGGTTTGGTTGCAGTGGAACAGCTCTGCACAGCCCAGATAGTGAAGACATTTAATTGATATGTTGTTGGAAAACCCCCTGAACAACCTCTCTCACTGCTCCGGCCAAAACCATTTCCTCATGACTGCTTCTTCATGCGTGCTGTTTAGATAGAAAATTGCTCCCTCCCTGCAGGGGAGCTAGCTGAGTCAGTTCCCACCAAGTTCTCGCTGCATGAACCAGCACCTGCAGGACTGAAGAAAGAGCCAGCCGCTCACACTGAGGCAGATCCCTGCTCGGGCCTTTTCCAGCTGAAGGCCTTACTGCACATCAAGGGTTCACTCTGGTCATAGAACCGTCCATTTCCTCTCTGGGCCTCAGGTTTAATGTTGTGCAAAGATTTTTAAAAATATTGCTACAGGTGTCAGGCACAAAGAAGTCTTCCCTTTGGTGGAAAAATGTTAAGACATTTTCCATAAAAGCTCATATACCGCTCTTTCTAAACATATTTACACATCATGGACCTTTTCACAGTATGTCAACCTGCAACCATATGTTACTGGGATTTTACATGACAAGCCACCACAAAGTAGCAAAAAGACCATTTTAATCCTATTCCCTACGAATTCATTTAAGAACAGCCAATAGTCTTTAAAATTCACCTAAACAATAAATCGAATAAATGTATGCAATTTAATCTCATGAAGGGGACACAGCAAACATGTGGAAGAACAAGACCAAAATTGAACTTTTTGACCTAAACGGAAAACGCTATGTATGGCGGAAAACTTACACTGCATGTCACCCCGAACACGGCATCCCCATTTTTAAACATGGTGGTGGCAGCATCGTGCGCTTGGGATGTTTTTCTTTAGCAGAGATAGAGGAGCTGGTCGGATTTGATAGGAAGATGGTTGGATATAATTTTAGACAGTCCTGGAAGACTACCTGTTAGAGGCCCCAAAGACAGAGGTTCATCGTACAGCAGGATGACTGTAAACACACAGCCAGAGTTCCAAAGGAATGGTGTACATCCGTGGCGCTCAAACTTTTTACAATTACCAACTCAGTAGATACTAGGTTTTCCTGGTACCACCATGCTAATAGACATTAGTACACAATAGAATTTTTTTGTTTGTTTGTGGTATTCTGTGATGAATAAGATATTATACATTGGTACAGCTTCTATACACGCCTCTTCCACGGTGGGTCGCAGGGGAGCTGGTGCCTGCCTCCAGCAGTCTATGACAGACAGGCAGGGCACACCCTGGACAGGTGGGTGGATGCAAATGCAATATTTCTACACTGGCTGCATAGAAAACCCAGTAATTGCCACAAAAAAAGGCTTCAATTGTACTTCTAACATCTGATATTTCTCTCACTCCTTTAGTGAACATGTTTCCTTGGTATTTGAATGCACAAAATGCAGAGAAACACATTATTAGCTTGGGTTGCTGATACCAGTTAGCCTCTTCACTGAATATATAAATTTAGCAAATCCATTAAGTTTATAACTTAGAACTGGAACATGGTTAGGTTGGGTTTGAGGTAATTACTCAAAGTTCCAATTTTAGAGGTTGAACACGACCCAGCCCAAGTACCCGCTGGATCCTGTTCCTGGTTCACTTCATCCTCTTCAGTTTAACTATTGTACGTTTCTATTAGGAAGTTTCTGAAATTTTCACAAAACGTAGATTTAATTTCAAATTAAAAATTATATTTTTTTTCTAATTTAAAAACTAATTTTGTTATATGTAATTTTTTACCAGCTTAACAATAAACAAAATGTGCAATATTTTAATGAAGCGAAGAAGGTAGTCTGTTATTTGTTGAAAAGGAAACTGTAAATTGTTTAGATGCGATACATAAAAAGTGTCTCAGTACTTTATTAAAAGAAAGGCGGACAGTGCATGGCGCATGGCAAATCTGTAGAGTGTCCTATCTGTATAAGTGCGCATCAGTACATCCCGGCTCCAAGTCCTGACCCTGGAGTCCTATGCTGCATGTCTTCCTTCTTTCTCTACCCCACTTCCTGTCTGCCTAGTCTGATAAAAATAAAAATAATAAAAGCCACTAGTGTGGCAAAAAAAAATTCAAATTTAAAATTTTTCAGATGGATTGTTTTCTATTTTGTTTTGGAAGGTTTTCAGACTTTTATTATTAAGAAGAATAGGAAATAGATTGTTGCATTCACCCAGGTGTAATCACCAATATGCTTTTGAGTAAAATATCCTACTAGTTAGTGTATGTTTCAAATTGTCAATGACCATCCCGCACTGAATTTTTTTTAACGTTGACATCTGTATCAACTTTCTGTGCTGGCAGGAAAAATTGTTACTATTGTTTATTTGTAGTTGGGGGCATCAAAAACCATTCCAAGTGCTGCAAATGGCCCCCTGGGTCTGTGGACATCCATGCTGTAAATATTCAATGCCTACATTTCTTCTGAGTATCAATAAGGGAAACCAGAGTGCCACCAGGGGTACCTGTACCACATTTTGAGAACCACTGATTTAGATCATGGTATATCCATGTGTTACAATGGCCTAGTCAAAGTACAGACCTAAATTCAGTTGACAGACTTTGATTTGAGTTTAAGCACAGAAGAATGTGGGGAAAAAAAACCCCAAAAGACTTGCAGCTGGAATTGCAAAACAAACGTGGTTTTACAAAGTATTTACTGTCAACGTGTTGAATACAAATGCAAGGCACACTTTTCAGATTCTTTATCTAAAGAAAAAATAAAACTGTACCCTTGTTCTTCCACTTCACAGTCATGCAGTACTTTGTGTTATAGCATACAATCCCAGTGAAATACATTGAAGTTCATGATTGCAATCTAAACATATGTTACATTGAGGCATGAAAACTAGATAAGATAGAACCAAGACAGTTAGTGCTTCACTATTTGAAAATGATCAGGTCAATAACACCACAGTGTGTCTTTCGATACATATTAGTTGTAAGCTGTTATGCTAAAGATATATTCATCATCACTCTGAATTTGTATTCATATAACTTCTTCTGTAATCCTAAGCCTTTTGATTCCAAGGATGACAAACTGGACTCTGTAATGAGCAACTGTGGATAGGCTGCTCATGACTGCAGCTCAACTTGAGTAGATTTTGTTGGGTAGGTGTTGTTGTTTGAAGGCACTGAGGCCTAACTGTATCGCTGGAGAGTGTGATTGAGAATAGATAAGCTTTCCAATGTTCATTTTTGATGAAGAAATGTACTATATGATTTAAAAGTTTATTTATAATTCAGCTAGCATTATAATTTCTGATTCTAGATAAACCTGACGAGGAATACACCTCCAAATGTAAGTGAATCTCAGTAAAGAAGTTAAAAGAAAGAGCTTGTTTTAGGCATTTGCATAGAAATATTTTAATATTTTCTTCAAATTAAGACAAATGTAAAATTAAAAAAGGCTTTATTTTTGCTCTGATATTAAGCAAGATTTATTTATTTTTTTGTATTTTCATATTTTTTTTAGGTACAAAGGAGCAGACGGGCCAGTTTATTAAGCTCAGGGGTGAGAACCACCACCTTTTTACTGGAGCTAAAAACTCAGCCACCGTGGCTTGGAGGTACAATAACAACATTCTTTGCAGNGATGTTTTTATTTTGTGGTATTTTCATATTTTTTTTAGGTACAAAGGAGCAGACGGGCTAGTTTATTAAGCTCAGGGGTGAGAACCACCACCTTTTTACTGGAGCTAAAAACTCAACCACCATGGCTTGGAGGTACAATAACAACATTCTTTGCATTCGGTTTCTGTCCAGTTTCAATAACTCCTATCTTTCTAACTTTCATAAATATCCATCCAGTGATTAACATACTTCTTTCGGTTTAGGAAAATCCTGGAGAAGATGGACCAACAGGGGAAGGTCACGCCCTTTGCAGGCCAAAAAAAAGTGGGACAATATGAAAAAAAATAAAGAAATATAAAGTATGTTCAGAAGTTCTCATGTCACACACAAATAAAAAAATATTTCTAAAAGTCTTGTTGGTTTCTCCGTTTAGTCGACTCTTTTGTTCTTCCTTCTAACTTTAGGATTGCAAGTATCCAGGGTCAGGAGAGGGAGTCAGTGAAAAGCCCACTGCTGCTACTTGGCCCTGCTACATAAGAAATATTAAGTTTTGTCCAGATTGTTTCTTAAAGTTTTAAGGTGTTCTAATAAATTTCAAAATTGTTTTTGTCACTAATGTTATTTACATTTGATCTAACAATACATCAACTTGATTTAAATTTATAAACAGAATTTATTATGAAAAATACAAACAGCACTATAAACAGAATGGGGGAAGAAAAGATTCAAACAGATCAAGATTACAAGACACAAAAGGCATAAAGAAAACTATGTACAAGCATTTACAATGGCGACAGCAGGATTAACCTGAGTGACCGGTTCCAGGAACACCTCTTCAACAGAACAAAAAGGCAGATGTCTTTCTGAACAGAAAATCTCTGGCGGTGTGGCTAAATCTTTTACAAGGTCAGAGACTTGGATGGGATGCTGCAACTGAGACCTGTGGTTAGTCTTCGCTCTGGTGAGCGAAGCATCACACAGGTGGTCAGCAGATGTTTGTGATGCCTCTCTCCGCCGTCCACAATATCGTCCATCAAGTGGGTTTAAAGGGCTGGCTGAATTGACGGCTGCCACATCACTAAGAGGTAATCGGAAAAATGCAGAATTAGAAGATGGTGCTCACAAAATATTACAATTAGTGATACCACC
>JAHUTJ010001866.1:0-16015 GCA_036250325.1 Characodon lateralis
CAATCATGGGCGGGCGCAGTGGACTATTCAGCCAATCATGGCCGTTGTTCTGAGGCCAACGCATCACGTTACTCGTAGGTCACATTTAGAAAAGCACGATTGGCTGGAATTTCCAGCTTTTGTTCCCGAATCCGGACACAGATGCCTTCAGGGTTCACAAAAAAACTCCGACAGACTTTGGCGATAGGCTGATGATGACTGATTACAACCACACATTCACGGAATGGTCAAATTATCGTAAATTTGGCTTTCTTTTAGGAATATTGATGTACAGAGAGCAAAATTATCGTACAAATACGATAATTATCATACACCTGGCAACACTGGTCGGTACTGTGGGAGTGCCTCTGGCGAGGGTGGTTACGTCATGACGTCAGACGTAGGATACTAAAGCTGCAAACACTTAATTGTTTCACTTCAACTGAAAGTAAAACGTTCCTTTCAGATGAAAATGTGTGACTTATAAGTTAATTGAATCCATAAAATTAAATTGTCATCACTAGACCAGGAGAATTAAGTGAGATTAATGTAAATAAATCCGTAGCTTCAACTACCAGAAAAATAACCTCCACACCATTACACCACTGCCATGGAGCCAAGCTTTCATGTTCAAGTTTTCATTACAACATTTACATGCCTAAATACAGAGTTGCTACCATGTGATTGGCTAAATCACTATTTGTGATTACAAGCAATTGAAAAGGTGTAAATAATAAGTTGTCAGTGAGTGTATATTGAATACTGTTATCTGATTATTAAAAACTGCATCAAACCAAATGATGTTGGTTCAACATGTATTAGTTGGTGATATCATGCTAAGATCATTCAAATTTCCTGTTTCAAAACCCCTAAAATTTTCAGTTATTCTGTTTCTGAGTCCATTCTGAGCATAATAATGCAGCGTTCTGACCCTCCCACCCCGTACATCTTGCTGTTCACTTTATTATGTATATCTATCTAATATTATATATTTATATATATATATATATATATATATATATATATATATTTATAATAATTATTAAATGCTATAGACATAATTATTAGAATTATTTTTGTTTTAGCAGCAGTGGGAAAATGTGCTGTTTTTTTATTTTACATAAATGAATTTAGATTGTTTTCTACAGTTTTCTTATAAATATTTATGTAAATACCTTAAAACCATGGTATTTTTTTTCAAGTTTCTCTCCCCTGAATTTTTTGTTTTTAGGCCTGAAATGGGAAAAAAACCCAGAATTTTTTGTTTTTGACTTGCAGAAAACTGAGCCGATTAAGGAAATAATGTCTGTTCTCTGGCAAACGAATTGGTGCATCTCTAACTATTAACTCGAAAATGTATTTAAAATGCATTTATAACTTAACCTGAAAAATGTCCCCCCAAAAATGTAACTTTTAACTTCATCTTTTAGTGGATTTGCCTCTTAAGCCTCAAAATGTAGTATATGGAAAAAGTCACCCTACTGCATTGGTATCTTGTTTTTTTCTGCCCTTGTACATTTTTGCAATCTTTATTATATCCATATATTGGAAGATTACACACATCAGCTGCAATCACTGTGGAGGTAATTATGCAGAACTAAATCTTTGTGTGGATAAACCTTCAGCCTCATGCATAGTTGTTTTGTGCTCCTGATATACTTCAGGCACTTTAATCACTGTATCGATTGGTTCAATTTCATCCTTTGGCTTAGGATGCTGTAATGAGATGCACGTTTCTAAACCTGGTCTAGCAGCGAACGCTTACCTGTGTGGATGCATTCATCTGAAGGATTAGAATAATCTGCATGATTACTGCAGAACTCGTTTTCTATATTATGCACAACCAGCAATTCTAAATGTTGATAGGTCAGGAGCAGATTCTAACCCAAAGACTAACAATCAAGCACTGCTGGCACATGAAACAAGCCCTTTGGTGAAGTGAGCCTCAC
Source organism: Characodon lateralis (assembly GCA_036250325.1). Taxonomy (NCBI): domain Eukaryota; kingdom Metazoa; phylum Chordata; class Actinopteri; order Cyprinodontiformes; family Goodeidae; genus Characodon; species Characodon lateralis. The sequence goes on from JAHUTJ010001866.1 coordinate 1,929, forward strand.
AATCATAATTGAGGAGCTGCAGAGTGTGAAATTTACAGACTGCACTGAAATTCCCTTTCCGACAAGAACACAGCAAATCTGTGTATGTCATGGATATTAATCCGAGGGTTTCTTTTCAAGGTTTAAACATGATTATGATGTGACGTAAATATACCACAGAAGTATGTTCATACTAATTTGGTTCTCACATCCACTATAAAATGTGGGTTAACATACATTGGATATAAAACTTCTGCTCCACACTCTGGTAAAATGCCAGGTTTTTGTAATGGAAAATTATTAGTCTAAGATTAATCATTTAAGAACTTTTTTCAGCTTTAATGTGAAATGTAACCTGTACTCAATAATTTAGGGGGAAATTGACAAATAAAAGAAACTAAAATAATGTGGTTACATAAATGTGTAAAGAAATGGGATTGCTGATGTGCTTTGAAATAACTACCACATTCAACACGTATCTTAAATAGGAATCAGTACTACAGTCAAAATATCTTAACGATATTTCAGTATAACCGATACTAAATAAAAAAAAAATTTAAGATACTCATTTAAATCATATTAAGTATAAACTTCCCTTTCATCTTCCTGATATGGCAAACAATTTCTCACAGCAGCATTACAGACACGCGTACCTGGTGACTAAGAGTCAAAATAGTAAAGCTGGGGCTGAAAGTTTAAAACTTCTGTAACATGACAGATTTGTGGAAAACAAGCCTTTTTGACCATCCTTAATCAAAAAAGCAAAAGCGTTCTTTGAAGGTATTTTATCTAGAAGGCAGATGAACAGGAAAACCTGAAGGATATCAGTGAGCCCAGTGGCTACTAGTGGTAGCTAGGAAGCCAATTAGCTCTACAAACATGACAAAGCATTTTAAAGACACACCCTCTAATGTCAATGGGTTACTCAGTATTAAACATCTCAGGTGGAATAAGATAATATTTCCTATTTACATATGTGCAACTTTCTTCTCACTGTTAAGTGCCCCTTTGGGTACAGACTTATGTAAGGTTGACATGATAACAGAGGGCTCCATCCTGTATGAGATGATCAAACAGAGTAAAGGGACGATTAAAGGGTGTTAAAAGTGCTACTCATACCCAGACTGAAGCTGGCAAAAGTAAACCAGAAAGTGGTCAGAACCTGTAGCAGCCTACCCTGCTGAAGGATAAATTAAACAAGAAATTAAACAAAATTGCAGCTGAATAGATCTGAGTGGACTAGATCCTTGTTTAAACTGTTAACAAACCTGTTTACCTATTTCATATTGAATGGAATCAAGGGATCCATCAATGATTTTCCAAATAATGCATATTAACACTTATAGTAAGTAAAATTTTTGTAAAATCGCACTTTTGATTATTGACTGTTCTTAGCATTGTTATCAAGTTTAATATCATGACAACCATTGTTAGTACATACCGGTCATTACTGAAACTACCAAATAACAAGCTATTTTGTAACATTTAGTTAGTGACACCTAACAGCAAAAGCTGGGGTCTGCAGAGGGCTTCCAAAGCATCAGTGGGATCTCAGTGCAAAAATGTATCAGTCAAGAAAAGGGTGCAAAAATAATTTCTATAGTATGGCACGTACAGAGTCAAGACACTCATCAAGAAGAGACTATATAGGAAAACCAGGATTTTGTTATGAACTGGGCAATCTTCCAACATTAATTAAAAAAAAACATGAGGAAAACTGGTCAGTAAAATTGGTAAGAGGTGGCAAAAAGATAGCTGCAGGGGCTTCTGGCAAGTACTTATTGTGTAGTACCTGTGATAGTAATCACCTGTGTTCTTCATTTGTCTGACCTCCTGGGAAAGGTGGCAAGATTGACGAAGTATGGCTAAATGTTGCAAAAACACATCTAATGTTTACCAAAAGCATGAGGGGAAAGGAGTTATGGTTTGATGACATCAAAGTGGAAGTTTTTTGCCATATTTCCAAAAAAGATGTGTTGCCCAAAAAAAAACAACACTTCACATAGACAAAAGAACACCCTGCGTGTAGTGAAGCATGTTGGTGGCTGCATCATTCTTTGGGACCTTAGTCAAAGGGGAAGGGAATTATTAGCAGTTCCTAATCAGTCAATATAAAAAACTCCATCTCTTCCAAAGGCATACATCCAAATCAACAAAAGAAGATTCAAGTTGGAATGGCCCTGTCAGAGTCCAGACCTGAATCTGACCTGTGCTATGATCTAAAGAGGGCGGCACACAGAAGATGCCCAGGCCATACCAAAGATTAGGAGTGTTTTTGCAAACAATGGAAAAATAATGCCAAGTCAACATGAGCCATGCTGATAGTCTCCTATCCAAAAAGGCTTTATGCTGTAATACAACAAAGTTGTAATTTAAGGGGTTGCTCTCTTAGGCAACTCTGTTAATGCATTTTGTTATCTTTTGTTTCCTCCCTAGAAATTTCAGAAAATGTTTTTTTCCCCATCATGAAAACTGGCTGTTGTCAAAACATTATAAATGTGCAAGAAACAAAATGTTTCCATGATTTAAGGTGAAAATGTACAATATTAAAACTAGTATATTCTCTGACATTGTAAAGTCAGAAATGTGTAAGAAAAACAAATGTGTTGAAAACGACGCAGACGTTTTCTGAGATTATATAGTCAGACATTTTTGACAAAAAGTGCCAGAAATCCTGTATGGTGAGAGTGGTAAATTTAGGAGAGGGGCATCGTGATATTTTTCCCGTTCATGCCATTCACGGGGAGTCCGCACCTGGGAGATGTCATTCGACGCACATCTCCTAAATTTACAATTTCAATCCTTCTGGCATTTATTGTTGCAAATATGACTTTGTTATCTCAGTAAACCTCTGGTGTTTTTTATGCAAATATCTGACTTTACAATGTCAGAGAATTGTACATTTTTGCCTTTAATCATGAAAAATTATATTTTTTTTCTTGCGAATGACATGTAACAATATAAAATTTTGAATTGTAAATACGTGAATTTAATCTAGAAATTTCTGAGGTTTTTGACAGAAATATAGCCCTCCAGGTTGCATATTATTTTTTCTTTGATCTACAGTGGCCCCAACACTTCATCGTAGCTTTAGCATGAAGGTGCAGACATTTTAAACCTACAGTGCCTCTGGGAGTATGTGTGTTTGGTCAGGCGTGATTAAGTGAGAGGAGGTGACAGCCAAATTTTGCTTGCTTTCAGACCCTATTTGTTTGGAAGAAGCACAAGAGACATATGATCCGCATCTCTTTCTGGGCCTTATTGACATTAAGTTGACAGTGCCAATTGAATTCTCTTCACCTAATACTTTTTCACACGGACACACGTTTGATTTAGCAGCCTTTCAGGTCAAATTTCCATCTACAGACATAAAAGCTATTATGGACCTAAGACGCTTTCTCCAGCAGAGTGCCTAGATGAGCAAATAAGATCAATCTCAGGTCTTCTGACTTAATAATTGCCTATTTGTCACAATTAATTTTACTTTCCAATGCTACTTACCTGAAAACCAGCCGATTAAATGGAGCTGAATCTAGAGTTTCTCAGTGTTAAACTGAAATGGTAAGAGATTATTTCTCTGTTAGTGTGGAGAAAGAGGAAAAGTGAACTGGAAGTTAATGTGTGGAAAAGGCGCTCCACCTCGGCCACCACACAAACAGGATTTAACTCCCTCAGGTATGAGCTCCTTTTGACTGTGCACTCTATTTGATCCCCCTTGATTGTCTTTCTTCTCTAACAGCCATGATCCCTTTAAACACCAGTTTACGTATGTGTGTTTGCGTATGTATAAGGTGTCTATGCGGGGTATATGCGTGATATGTGTAAAGCGTAAACCTCTACTGGATCTGTACCATGGGAGGTGAAATGCTCATCATCACAGTAACTGCCTGCTGTTTACAAAAGTGGTCTGCCAAAATCAAATGCAAAGCCCATGCTAATTTCCTTAATGCTGCTTCACTGTTAAGCATGGATTGACAGCAGCCCCCAAGACTAGGCCACAAAATGAATTCTTTTCAATTCTTCAATGAATATCAAACATGAGGGAGATCCTGTTCTTTGTGAATGAAGAGCTACCAATAAATATTCCGCTCGGATTTTCTGAATCAAGCAGAGCAGTAAAGAAGATGAAAAACAAATGAAAGTAGAAGGTTATTTATCGTGAAGGGGAGATTGGTTAGAACTTCAGGGCTAGCGTACAGCATTAACAGACAACTGTTTTCTGACAGGACTTAAGCAAGGGTCTGTTGTGTCAGAAATCCTAACTCAGTCTGGCTTAGCACCACTTCCTTTGATGGGAAGCTGCAGGTCTAAGTTTGGATTTACTGTTAAGACCTAAATTATGTATTCCCTTGGTAGATGATGATTCACAGTTGTTTTCAATCAAACTAGAAGTTTGTTTTTGATTGGCCAAGAGACAGGCTTTTGTCAGAATATAAAAGAGTCAAACACTTTGAAAACACTCTGAAAAAAATGAGGTTGGGTGGCCTCCTTGCCATTACCCTAATCTCTAGCTCTCTCTGCGGATTCTCTGCTGGATTCAAGTTGAGTAAGGGCCTGATCTTGAAATGGTATGCGTGTACAAAACCACACGCAAATCTGTTTGCGTCTGCAAAGCTGATCTACAACCCAGGTGCGGGTACTGTTTTTGCATCTAGATTTATCACGTTTGAAATGCAGGTACTAACTAGCGCGCAAAAATTTCTACTGTCACTTTGGCCAGAAGAAGGGATAGATAGAATGACAGAGAGAGAGAATATTCTGTACATGTGTCAACAGATATAGATAGTCAAAAATAAAAATAGATGAGAATAAAGGATTCTATGTAGGATTATCTGAGGTTTGATTTGGAGCCAATCACAAACAGAAGCCATGACATCTCTCCTATGATAAAACTCCTTGCAACACTTTTTTTTCTTGTGTCTGGATCATTCCAGCTCACCATCGCTCTCTGCTGCTGAAGCACAAACCTCATCATGGCGAAGTGCGCACATAATTGATCATGCAGAGGTGTCCACATAACTGATTGTCTGCCAGAGAAGCATGCAGAGCCTGTGTAACTGTAAGTGCACATCATGTAAAGGACCACTGTGCTTTGATGTTGATAGTATAAATAATAGGAAAGAAATAAAGTCATTGTAAGGCAGATTAAATCCTTCATTTGGAAAGTAGATGCTAAAATCACTTTTTAGCAGGCAAATAATAACTCTTTTAAGACAGCCTATTCCAGTTGGTAAAAAAGACAGTGGACAGTGAATGCTTTAACCTTGTCAGTAAACAAATCAAACTGCATCACTGACAGTAACATTGTGTCATTGCAGAGCAATTGGAGCTGGATCAGTTGGATTATGTTTTTTGAATGTGAACATATGTCAGGGGAGGGTGTATACAGTAAAAAGTGATATTGTGTTTCACCAAAAAACAATTTAAACAATAAAACATGTTGTATATCATTAAAATATTGGCAAAACAAAGAAAAGAAAATCAGTATAATCATTGGACAATAATTTATTTTAATGTACATAAATGTTCAATTTAAACTCTTTGCAGGACAGTTATGGGACATTATGTTTTTAAAATTAGCAAAGCTATAATATTCAGATAGCCAACTCCTACAACAAACTATTTTATGTTGCTAATCTTACATTCAGGCTTAAATATTGTGGCTGTTTATAATAAACTACGAACTCTTCAAACATATACACTCAACAAAAAAGAACACAGTGAGTACCTGAAAAGAATTAAAAGATCAAAGGAGGCAAACCTCTAACAAATTAATTGACAGACATATTTATCTTTTTTATGATATATTTGTAGAAAAAATATGCAAGAGATATATAATATAAACAATGTGTGAGAAATTCAAAAAGTACTATTCAGGCTCCTGCATTATGAGAAAAAAAAAAAGTTTGATAAAATAGCATATATACACTCACCGGCCACTTTATTAGGTACACTTTGTTAGTACCGGGTTGGACCCTGTTTTGCCTTCAGAACTGCCTTAATCCTTCGCATACTGTAGATTCAACAAGGTACTGGAAACATTCCTCAGAGAGTTTGGTCCATATTGACATGATAGCATCACACAGATGCTGCAGATTTGTTGGCTGCACATCCATGATGCAAATCTCCAGTTCAACCACATCCCAAAGGTGCTCTATTGGATTGAGATCTGGTGACTGTGGAGACCATTTGAGTACAGTGAACTCATTGTCATGTTCAAGAAACCAGTCTGAGATGATTCATGCTTTATGANTTCATGCTTTATGACATGGCGCGTTATCCTGCTGGAAGTAACCATCAGAAGATGGGTACACTGTGGTCATAAAGGGATGGACATGGTCAGCAACAATACTCAGGTAGGCTGTGGCGTTGACACAATGTTCAGTTGGTACTAAGGGGCCCAAAGTGTTCCAAAAAAATGTCCCTCACACCATTACAGAACCACCACCAGCCTGAATCATTGATACAAGGCAGGATGGATCCATGCTTTCATATTGTTGATGCCAAATTCTGACCCTACCATCCGAATGTCGCAGCAGAAATCGAGACTCGTCAGACCAGGCAACATTTTTCCAATCTTCTATTGTCCCAATTTTGGTGAGCCTGTTCGAATTATAGCCTCAGTTTCCTGTTCTTAGCTGACAGGAGTGGCACCCGGTGTGGTCTTCTGCTGCTGTAGCCTATGCGCCTCAAGCTTCGACGTCTTGTGCGTTCAGAGATGCTCTTCTGCATGCCTTGGTTGTAACGAGTGGTTATTTGAGGGACTGTTACTTTTCTGTCAGCTCGAACCAGTCTGGCCATTCTCCTCTGACCTCTGGCATCAACAAGGCATTTGCGCCCACAGAACTGCCGCTTACTGAATATTTTCTATTTTTCAGACCATTCTCTGTAAACCCTAGAGATGGTAGTGCCTGAAAATCCCAGTAGATCAGCAGTTTCTGAAATACTCAGACCAGCCAGTCTGGGACCAGCAACCATGCCACGTTCAAAGTCACTTAAATCATTCTCTTTTCTATTCTGATGCTCTGTTTGAACTGCAGCAGATTGTCTTGACCATGCCTAGATGCATTGAGTTGCTGCCATGTGATTGGCTGATTATAAATTTGTGTTAATGAGTAGTTGGACAGGTGTACCTAATAAAGTGGCCAGTGAGTGTATTTTCTCATATTGTTCCAGACTCTAAAAGTGCCTGTGACATGCTTTTCCCACAAATGCAGTAAGCCAAAGAAAACATCTTAAAGGAATTGTGCAGTAATTGACATGGCAGTAAAGATGTGATGAAAAACAGTTGTGACACAAAATAAGCATATTTTGACGTTAAATTTTGCAAGTCCAAAGTCGCCCGTAAATTATGTCAAAAGGGAAGTCTGGTCATTCATTGTGCAAGCATCAATGATAAACTGTTCAGGTAGAGGCAAAATAGCATTAAAAACAGTGTTAATATGGTGAAACGGTACATTGCTGGTGGGGGCAGCAATACTATGACAGCAGCCATTAGTCTGCACTATTTTCCTGAGCTGAAGAGGAAAAGAGCTGCCTGGATCGGAGCTGAAAAACTGACGAGGGACAGACTGGCTGGTCCCACCAAGCACTAGCCAGTTGTGATCAGAGGACTTTTTGGGAAACTGCTTCGAACAAGGAACCTCTGAATTCACAAAAGAAATTATGTCAGAGTTCCGGATATCTACCAGACGAAGGAGAATGTTAAAGCAGATGCTATAGCCTCGCTGTTCTAAAGTATCTGATATAAAGAAAAGGTTGTTGCTTGCTGTTGCTAACCAGATCAAGTCTTAGCACGTAAGAACACTTCCTTGTCACAAAAGTACATTTAGATATCGGCAGTTATTGTTAATTAAAAATCGCAAAATTATTATTTTTATTATTAATAATAATGATCCAAAATAATAATTATTATTATTGTAATGTGCTCTGGGAACACATTATTATTATTATTAATATGATTAATATTATTGTTTTGATTTGTTCTTTTGTATTTCTGGCTATTTTTCTACTGATTTTGTTTGGTGTTGGTTAAATCCCTTTCTTACACTTTTTAAGGGTTTCCTTTTTACAGCGCTTGATTCCGCCAGCCTATAATTAGGCTGGACTTTGGACACATTTCTCTCGCAGTTTTTTTGTAGCCTTAGCCTTTTGTTCTGATTTTGGCATAATGGGACTGGTTGTCTGGTTTTCGCTTTTTTTTTCGGGGTTTAGGTTCCTTTTGGGTTTTTTCATAGTCTGGTTATGGCAGTGGCTTCGACGGTCTTGTTATAGGGTTGGCCCACTGTCGCACCTGTTGCTTCTGTTTGGCCGGCTCATCAGGTCCATCTTTCTGTTTGTACTTTTCGGTTTGTTTGTGGGCATGGGGGGAGGTAAGAGTTTTTTGTCTTGTTTTATTTTCACAGAAGTTTTTTTTCAAGAAAATTTAAAGAAAACTTGAAGTTGGATGTTGTGCTCTTTCTGTTTCCTGGTGGTGCCGTGTGATTCATGTAGATTGACTCCGACCGATCTCCGGCATCCGGCAAAAATAGAATCTGGTCGAATTAGATGGCCTTCCGCATGCCACTTGTGACTTGCCATCTGATGAAAGCTGACTTTCTTCTCCTTACTCTGCTGCATCTCTCTCTGATAGTTACCGAAATATATCTAAAGAAATAACAGATTATTTGCTGCTATCTGTGTTATTGGCCATTGTAGTAGGAGTCAGTTCCTGTGTGGGGGTTCCCCTGTGACGTCATAAAAGAGCGCAACAAAATCACAAAGGAGTAGTCTCGAAGTGTCTTTTTAGAGAGATTTATGACCATACATCTCAACAACTGTTCATTTTAGTGGCATGAATTTACAGTGGCTCTTGTGTATGGCAGTCTCACCCCTGTCAGTGTGCCCCAGGGCAGCTGTGGCTACATTGTAGCTCACCACTGTTAGTGTGTGGATGAATGAGTGAATGAGGTGAATAGTGTAAAGTCCTTTGGGGTCTCTGGGGTCTTGATACAGCCCTATACAAGTGCAGGCCATTTACCATTCGATGTCACAGGCACTTTAATATTGATTCAGACCTGACATCCATTCAGGTATCTGGGCCTGCTCAAGATAGATTTCAACCCCCGTGTAAATTAAGTTGCAAATATGCAATGTATGACACGGTAGTATGCCAAAATGGGCTTAGGGTTATGGGGCTGCATCTTTCAATGGCCACATTTTAGGCCAATTACGTCATAGCCAGGCGACGAAGGCTCTCCAGATTCAAAGGTCCTCCAAATGCGGTCGACAAAAATGTGTCTTTTCCCCAGATTTGAAGGATGAGTCCGGTGTATCCTTTGTGGTCCACCCTATCCCATGATTCATTGCGGGGTCATAGTGGATTGTTTAAATGGAAGTAGTAATGGCAGAGGAGAGAGAAGCTGTAAAAAAAAAGCTGAATATATCACATTTTCTGTTATCATTAAGCCACTTCATAACTAATTTTGCGGAATACTTAAATTCGTTGTCCATTTAAAAGATCAATTTACACCTAATCTTTAACATGGTGGCTGCTGTCTTGACATGTTGCTTAGATATTTCCAGCTGTTATGTGCTCCGGGCACATGTTATTATTGTTGTTTTGATTTGTGCTTTTGTATTTCTGGCTTAAGTCTTAGTGTTTTTGCTTAGTGTTGGTTAAATCTGTTTTTTTGTGTGTTTGGAGTTTTAAATTTTTTTGAGGGTTTCCTTAGTACAGCGTTTATCTCCGCCAGCCTATAAATAGGCTGGACATTGGGCTGTCTGTCCCTTTCTCGCTCTCTCCTTCACGTTCTCTCTTTCGCTGCTGGGGCACACCTCACGTGTGCTCGCTCCCAGCTGGTTGTCAGTGCTGCAGGCCACAGCGGCAGCTTGCCATGCGGCAGCTTATGTATGTAGCTTTAGCTTTAACAACTCCAGAACATGTGGGTCAAAGGAGCTGATGTTTGCTTGCATCATACATATAGGGGATCAATATCTGGAAACACTTTACGTAGTCTCTGTGTAGACCAGTGAAGCTTATGCATTATCTTAAATTTCATATGAGCATGTCTAGCACAGATAGAGACTGAATGTATGTTGAATAGGGCTTGTTCCTATTGTCCTTCTGAGATGTTGATGCCTAATTCGTCTTGCCACGCTAGTCTCAAATGCAGTAAAGTATTAGGTCCTATGAGCTGCGACTGATTACTGAATAGGCTTGCTACGCCCTTTTTAATAGCTGCATTGTCCAATAGTAATGTGTCCATAACCAACTGTGTTGGAGATTGAGGATAGTTTACGTTATTATGTTCGACAAAATAATGTGCTTGCAAGTTTTTTAAAATTGGGCAGATTAAATCATTCTTTAAGTTGTTGTTCAAATCAACGGAAGAGGCCATCTATAAATAAAACCATGAAATTAGAAAGACCGCCCCATTGCCAGTCTGCAAATATATTATTCCCAAGAGAAGGTGCAAACAAATCGTTTTTGGTGACGGGTCCCAATGGTGGATTTGGATTCAGACCGAAACGCTTTTTAATTTGTCTCCATAGTTTAAGTGAATGAGAGACCACAGCATTTTCAATTGTTTTAGGAGGTACTGAAGTTATATATGCAAAGATTAAAGTTCTGTTCTATAACCATCCAGGATGGTTGTTCTCTCCAGAACTGGTATGACATGCTTTTCAAAGTAGGAAGAGTAGTCGTCTTGCAATCAGAAGGTTGTGGGTTTGATTCCAGCCATATGTCAATGTGCCTCTGGGCAAGGCACTTAACCTCAAGTGGCCTACCGTTCTGCGTATCGGTGTATGAATGTGTGAGCGTTAGTGATTGGATGAATGTGAATGTGGCTCTAATGTAAAGCGCTATAAGTTCAGTCCATTTACCATTTAAAGTGCAAGCCAAATAATATAACTGAAAATGTGGCAACCATGCCTCCAGATGTAGATCTCTGAAGAAACTCCCTTCTTATTCTGGCCACTTGTTTTGTTCCAGACATTTTCTAAAATTATCTCATCCAGTTTTATAAAAAAAATATTTGTTCAGACAGTATGGAATATATGGGAACAAAAACAAACATTTGGGTAGGATGGTCATTTTAATTATAATGATGCAGCCTGCCAGAATTAAAGGAATAAAAGACATTGTTCCAGATCAGTAACAAGTTAATCCTCTGAACTAGAACAGGCTTAACTTGGGACACATGAAAAGTGGGATGGACACGTAGAGAGGAAGGCAAACGAAGATGTACAGCGTACAGCAGATGGACCAACAAGGGACTCGATTACATAGGGACCAATGAAACGGGGGGTATGTCCCTGGAGGACAACCAAACCTTCTGACCTGGTTGGTACGCTGGAGCGGGGCACCTCCTACGGTCCGCAACCCTCTTGTTTTGACTAGCTGTACGATGAAGTGCTGCTATGGTAGATGTCCACACCCTTCTACACCGACGCATGTGGTGTCAGATGGAGGTAACAGCGATGTCCCGTTCGTCCGTTGTAAACAAAGGAGGCTGGTAGCCAATAGAGGCTTCAAATTGGGAGATCCCAGTAGCAGAAGAAACCTGGGAGTTTATTGCATATTCAACCCAGGGCAACTGTGCACTCCAGTCTAACGGGTTTGTAGAGGTAACACATCTAAGTGAGGACTTGAGTAGTTCAGTCTGTCAACCTGACCATTAGACTGAGGGTGGTGGCCAGAAGTCAAGGATAGTTTAGCTCCGAGGGAGGAACAAAACTGCTTCCAAACTTGTGATACAAACTGAGGACTGTGGTCTGACAGAATGTCTAGTGGGATGCCGTGCCACCTGAAAACATGCTTAACCAGTAACTGAGCTGTTTGGAAGGCCGAGGGAAATTTTCTTAAAGGGATCAGGTGACAAGCCTTAGAAAAACGATCAATAACAGTCATTATAACAGTCATGCTGCCCGAAGACGGCAACCCAGATACAAAGTCCAGAGCAATGTGTGACCAGGGACGCTTAGGAACACACAGAGGTTGGAGCAAACCAGAGGGTGGTTGACTACTGTGCTTGTTTCTGGCACAATTAGGGCAAGCCAGTACCCAGTCCTTCACATCCCGGAGTAAGGAAGGCCACCAAAAACGCCTCCTGATTGAGGCAATAGTTTGACTAACACCGGGATGAGCAGAAACTCGGCGGTGTGGAACCACTGGATTACTTGCGCCCTTACAGCAGTAGGAACATAAGTTAGACTGGCAGGACCTGTTCCAGGATCCTGCTCAGTGTGCTGGGCCTGGGCTACTAAGTCCTCAATCTCCCAGGACACCCCTCCTATAGACCAATGGGGGGGGAACAATGGGTTCAGGCTCCTCTTCAGAATCGTCAGGTGAATAGTGCCGAGAAAGGACGTCAGGCTTAATGTTCTTAGCACCAGGTCTGAAAGAAATGGACAAGTTGAACCGTGAAAAGAAAAGGGACCAACGTGCCTATCTAGGGTTTAGTCTTTTAGCAGACTGTAAGTATGCTAGATTTCTATGATTAGTCCAGACTAAATTGGCGTGTGTTGTGCCCTCTAACCAATGCCTCCACTCTTCTAAGGCTAGTTTTATTGCTAGCAGCTCTCTGTCCCCGACATCATAATTTCTTTCAGAGCTACTCAGACGGCGCGAGAAGAACCCACAAGGATGAAGCTTGCCGTCATCACAGGATGTCTGCGAGAGCACTGCCCCCACCCCAGTATCAGAAGCGTCGACCTCCAGCACAAACTGTCTGGAAGGATCCGGGTGGACCAGAATGGGTACTTGGGTGAACCTCTCGAGTGCATGGAAGGCCTGGTCAGCTGCTGGAGTCCATTGAAAACTGATCTTGGTGGAGGTTAGAGCGGTGAGAGCCGACACCGTTTGGCTGTAGTTGCGGATGAAACGTCGGTAAAAATTGGTGAAGCCCAGGACCCTCTGTAACTGTTTTCAGGAATCAGGAACCGGCCACTCCAAAACTGCCTTCACCTTCTCAGGGTCCAATGCATCTGTCCACCCTTGAGGATGAAGCCCAGGAAGGGCAAAGAGGACTTGTGAAACTTGCACTTCTCTGCTTTCACGAATAGGCGATTTTCTAAGAGTCTGTAAAACCTGGCGGACGTGTTGTCGATGCTCCTCCAAGTTGAGAGAATAAATCAGGATATCATCTAAATAAACAAAAACAAAAATGTTCAGAAAGTCTCCCAGTACATCATTCACTAGCGCCTGAAACACTGAAACACACAGTCCGAAGGGCATTACCAGGTATTCGAAATGTCCAAATGGGGTCTTAAAAGCGGCCTTCCACTCATCCCCCAGGCAGATCCTGACTAAATGATATGCATTTCTAAGATCCAGTTTAGTGAATACAGTGGCTTCACAAATGGGTTCAAAGGCTGAGGTAAGTAATGGTAGGGGATACTTACTCTTAATCAGAATCAGAATCAGCTTTATTGCCAAGTTCGTGCATACAAACAAGGAATTTGACTCCGGTACACTTTGCTCTTTTGTTCTGTTTTTGCATTACAGAATATACAATTTACAATGTACAATATACACATATCTAATATAAAAAGGTGCATTTTCAACATCTGTATGCTGTTGTTTTGTACTCTATTGAATGTTCATCAGAGAAACAGCCTGGGGGAAGAAACTGTCTCTGTTGCGTCTGGTTTTAGTGAACAGTGCTCTGTAGCGGCGTAATGTTGTTTAAACCCCTATAATCAATGCAGGGTCGTAGTGACCTATCCTTCTTACTGACGAAAAAGAAGCCAGCTCCTAAAGGTGAAGAGAAGGGATGGATTAACCCTGCTGCGAGTGCATCATTAATGTACCGGGGTTGGACAATGAAACTGAAACACCTGTCATTTTAGTGTGGAAGGTTTCGAGGCTAAATTGGACCAGCCTGGTAGCCAGTCTTCATTGATTGCACATTGCACCAGTAAGAACAGAGTGTGAAGGTTCAATTAGCGGGGTAAGAGTACAGTTTTGCTCAAAATATTGAAATGCACAGAAAATTAAGGGTGACATACCAGAGTTCAAAAGAGGACAAATTGTTGGTGCACGTCTTGCTGGCGCATCTGTGACCAAGACAGCAAGTCTTTGTGATGTATCAAGAGCCACGGTATCCAGGGTAATGTCAGCATAC
>JAHUTJ010001867.1:0-16009 GCA_036250325.1 Characodon lateralis
TGCTCTTACTGGTGCAATGTGCAATCAATGAAGACTGGCTACCAGGCTGGTCCAATTTAGCCATGAAACCTCCCACACTAAAATGACAGGTGTTTCAGTTTCATTGTCCAACCCCTGTATATGTCAAAATTTTAATAATTCTGTGCTATATTGTTCGCAATTTTGTTCACTTCTTATTCATTATTGTTTCTGTTATTTAATTTTCCTTCCTAATATTACCTTACTAGAGCTGCACCTTTAACGTGTCCTGCAGCTTAAACTATTTAATTTCCTCCAAGGGAGATTATAAGGTTAAACTTATCTATATTAATAACTGTATTATAGAAGTTTATGTTCTCCTTTATTTGACTGTTTAGGGGGTGGATCCCTGCATGATCGTGCTGGTAGTATTTTATTAATTCGTTGTTCTAAGAATGTCTCTTGTTTCTCTCGCTCTTTCTGCCATCTTCTCCGTTTAAGACACTCACTAAAAGTCCTCCTCAGTACTTTAACATTTGCTCACCTTGGGAACTCTCTTAAGGCCTAAGATGCTTTGTGAATAACTTTTATTTTTCTTAGAATGACATCACTAGGAGCTACTTTTAGTCTTAGGATTCTTTCTGAATATGGGCCCAGATTTTTAAAATACAGTTAAAGCAAGCACAAAAAGCTGTAAGAAGCTGTTTAAAAGGAAAATGGAACCATATATACTGTTCATTTATACTACTTCAACAAAATGAATGCTAAACTTTGGCAAGTGAGGGACATTTTGCACCAGTTTGCACTTTTGTAGGTTAGATTGCGGCTTACCAAATTGTCTCTCGTGCAAATCTGGAACACAGTAAATTTACTCTATTTTACCCGTTTGAGCTGTTCAAGACAATTTACCTTGTCATCACTGATCATTTTGTCTTTGCTTTAAAATATTACCGTTTTTGGTCAAAGCAATTAGATCATGCTACACCTTTTTATTTTAAATGTCTGTATAAATATCGCGATGCCAGGAATCCATCATATTTTTACACAAGGTCATCATATTGTGAGAATGTCATACTGGATAATAGTCTATAATAAAATTACTGGATAACAATTAGAGTAAATATTTGTGTGAGATTGTAAATAGTTATTTGGCACTTTTTTAAGTGTGCATATTCACAGCTTTGAGAAACATAGCAGCAGGCTTTGGCAAATTTTACTTTTACTTTACCAACTCAAATAAACACAATAGCCATAAAAAAACTCAACAGACTCAGTTTAGCAATCTATGTTTTTAATGAAACTTTCTAAAGGTTCTAAAATTAGTAACTCAGCTCAGAAGTTGGTATGAATTTAATATTTCTAATATATGCACCTCTGCATTGTTAGCCGACTCTCATAGCAATCAGAAAAAAAGCAGTTGCTGCATTTCTTAAAACTGTGAGTTTGGTTTTTCAATATGCTCCTCTGCATTCCATCAATTTCTCTTCCAGTCCAAACAAACAAACAAACAAACACACAACCCATTACTCCCACTAATATGCAACAGACTATGCTCAGCATTTGCATTTAAAAATCTATTTCAGTTGGGTAACAGTGTCAACATTTAAACAAAAATAAAACCAGTGTATGAGCATTCTTCAAGGACTCAATATTAACAATATAGAATCAGTAAACTGTTTCATAATCCACAGCTCTGCAGGCTCCATTTGACACTTGTAGCACTATATAACAATGACGAAAAGGAAAAAACAGTTTTTTAATGTCCCTATACTTGTGAACTGTTGTTGGCTATTGATTGCCCACATCTTCCCAAAGGTTTCAGCCTTAATGGTTCTAAACATGGTAAAAAAGATACAAGATTACACGCTTTGTTTTTTACCGTGACAGCTGTGCACTTCAGTAAACTGCAGTTATCTTCCAGAAGTCTTCTATTTTAATAGAATGCCTGCCATTTAAATAGTTTACAATAAATCATTTCTAGTCAAGATGTTCAAAGGGCACAAACCACACATTAATCTTTGTAGTCAGCAGTCACCCACAAATTAGTCCGGTGCAAAACTCCCAAAAAGCAAACCCCCAACATCAATGGAGAGTAGGCCCATGAAAAACATAAAAGAATTCGCTGCTGTTAGCAGTAAAGTAAGTTCCCCAACATTTTGCACTGGATTTGATTGAGAAACAATGTGTGGTGTAGCTGTACTCTGGTGCTAAAGTGCCCTGAAGCAGCAAATGCATCACCTTGAAAGGTGTACATTGCCTTGATCAGACTAAAGAGCTTCACCTGTGCGGTGGGGTGTTCAAACCAGAACAAGTTTTTGAGAGGGGACCATGGAGGGAACACGTGTTATGATTTGGGGTTGTTTGGTTTTTGATTGCAGGTTTTCCTCTTATGTTTCTCACAGTTATAGGTTTTGAATCATGCTTCTGTTTATTATTTTCCTGGTCATGCTTTAGTTTTTGTCTTCTAGTTCATGTTTTGTCAAGTTAGGTTTTTTGGATGGTTTAAGTTTCATGGTTTACTAGTTGTGTTTCTATTAGTTTGTATTCAAGAGTCTCTGTTTTGCTCCAGCCACGTTTTGTTCTCTCCTGTCTGTCAATTAACTTTATTCGGTTCACCTGCACCTAGCATTCAGTCTCCTCATTTCACCTGGTTCTTGCTCCATATATACACCTCTGTTCTGTTCATTCCTCACGGAAACATTAAGGATTATGCCATTCCTGTTTTGCCTGCCTGATCATTGTTTTGTTCCTGCCTCCTCTAGTGAGTGAGTTTTGTTTTTCTAAGATTAAATCTTTTAGTTACCGTCATGCTGCCTGCTTGTCTGCATTCCGGCGTCCTCTGCTACACAAACTCTGACAGAATGTTTCTGCCAAACTTGGACCTCACGGACGGAAGGCAGGAGAGCGCCGGGGATCACTGGGTTCAGCAGCAGATGAAGGTGACGATGAAACATCTGCCGACCGATGTGAAGGTTCTGCCCTCTCCTCTGCTGCTGGAGCAGATGGAGCGTTGTGAGAGCCGAGAGGGCGCCCCGCTTCTTCTGCCTCTGCTCCAGATTTCTCCGCCTGCTCCTTTCGCTGCTCACCAGAGGCGCAGCCATCGTAAGGCTGTATCAGCTGCTGTTTCGGGTAATCTGGTTGACATTTCCATGGCTACTCGTTCCGGCCAAGCAACGGAGCCTTCATCAGCCAAACCCGAACCTTGTAAGAAAGAAATAGACTTATTTTCGTACCTGTCTCGGGAGGCAGAGAAGACATTGCGCCGCTCTGCAGGCCTGCCTTTGCCGCAGTCGGCTTATGACGGATCCAGGTTGGCGATTCCATGTCCGGGGACATGTCCCCTTAGTTGCTGTTCATCTTCTCCTCTCCTTCATACGGCAGTGAAGACCACGTCCTCCCCCACCGCAAGAAACGCCGGCGCGGAGCACCTTCCTGTGGTTCGGCTGGTGAGGAGGTGGTTTCCATGCCCGCTGACGTGAAGGCTGCAGCGAGTATTCCCGCGTCTTCGTCTGCCACAGCACTGTCTGCCAGGCTTGCTGCACCTCTGCCCAAGCCGTCTTCCAACTCTCCAGCCAAAGATTCTGTGGCGACGCCTGATGAACTAGAGGAGTGTTTAAGGTTTTATGCTCGCCAGATTAAGAGCTATAAAAGGACCAGTCTCATGTATTCTTCTCCTGAGTTTATGGAGAAAATTAGGCAGATGGAGGAGGATTATGAAACAGCAGTAAGGCAGTTTTACTGCCGCCCACCATCCTCGTCAGGTCTCCAGAGCGGTGCTGCAGCTCAGTCCAAGCCAGGTCTCCAGAGCGGTGCTGCAGCTCAGTCCACGCCAGGTCAGGTCTCCAGAGCGGTGCTGCAGCTCAGTCCACGCCAGGTCTCCAGAGCGGTGCTGCAGCTCAGCCCACGCCAGGTCTCCAGAGCGGTGCTGCAGCTCAGCCCATGCCAGTTCTCCAGAGTGGTGCTGCAGCTCAGTCCACGCCAGTTCTCCAGAGCGGTGGTGCTGCAGCTCAGCCCACGCCAGGTCTCCAGAGCGGTGCTGCAGCTCAGCCCACGCCAGTTCTCCAGAGTGGTGGTGCTGCAGCTCAGCCCACGCCAGTTCTCCAGAGCGGTGGTGCTGCAGCTCAGCCCACGCCAGGTCTCCAGAGCGGTGCTGCAGCTCAGCCCACGCCAGGTCTCCAGAGCGGTGCTGCAGCTCAGCCCACGCCAGGTGTCCAGAGCTCTGCTGCTGCCGAGCAGCCCATGCCTGATCTCCAGGGAGCTGCTACTGTCCAGCCCCCGTCAGGGCTCCAGAGCGCCGCTGCAGTTCAGCCGTCGCCAAGGCTCCCGAGTGCCACTGCAGCTCAGCCCACGTCACGTCTCCAGATGCCCGCCATTGTACAGCCCAAGTTTGCCTCAACCTCCTCCACATGCCGCAGAGGATGTCGGAAGAGCGACACCTCGGCTCGAGTCATCGGGGGTCTCGGCGACGCCTCAGCTCCTGCGCTCGCCACTGAGGGTCTCGGTGACACCTCAGCTCCTGCGCACGCCGCTGAGGGTCTGGGCGACCCCTTAGCTCCTGCTCCTGGTCTGAAGGCCTTCCAGGGGCTCAAGGAGAGGTTAGTCCTCATCCTGGCCTCTGAACCCAGAGACGAGGGGTTCGAGGGGAGCCCTGTTTCTGAGGGGTTCAAGGAGCAGCTTGTGCTCGTTCTGGCCTCCGAAGTTCCTCCAGACTCTGCGTCTGCCCCCAAGGGTCCCGTCGGCTCTGTTCCTGTCTCTGAGGGATCGCCAGGCACCGTGAAGGCCAAGCCTGACTCCATGCCTCCGGAGTTCCACAGAGTTTCTGGAGGGTCCTCTGCGCTCCATGGTCAGCCGACCCCCAGACTGAGGATCCTCTACTCTGCTCGGCCGACCTCCAGATGTCCGTACCTTTGTCGACAGCCTCCTACATTCCTGTTCAGCCACCGCAGGTTTCCTGACCAACCTGCCGGCCGCCACGCACTCTACGTCTCTGCCAGCCTCCTTGCCTTCGTCGCTGGCTGCCACGGACTCTACGTCTCTGCCGGCCTCCATGCCTTTGCCGCCGTCCACCCAGGACTCTGTGTTGCAGGTCCTGGCACCCGCCTGAACTGTTTGCCTACGCGGGACGACCTCCTGGTTGGGGTTGTTTGGTTTTTGGTTGTGGGTTTTTCCTCATATATTTCTCACAGTTATAGGTTTTGAATCATGCTTCTGTTATTTTCCTGGTCATGCTTTAGTTTTCTAGTTCAGGTTTTGTCAAGTTAGGTTTTTTGGATCTGGTTATGCTTTAAGTTTCATGGTTTACCAGTTGTGTTTGTATTCTTCAGCCACGTTTTGTTCTCTCCTGTCTGTCAATTAACTTTATTCGGTTCACCTGCACCTAGCATTCAGTCTCCTCATTTCACCTGGTTCTTGCTCCATATATACACCTCTGCTCTGTTCATTCCTCGCGGAAACATTAAGGATTATGCCATGCCTGCCTTCCCTGTCTGTTTGTTTTGTCCCTGCCTCCTTTAGTGAGTGAGTTTTGCTTTTCTAAGATTAAATCTTTTAGTTACCGTCATGCTGCCGGCTTGTATGCATTCCGGGGTCCCCTGCTACACAAACTCTGACAATACGTGGAGCTCTGTTTTTAGAGGACCCCACCTCAGCTAAACTACAAAAGATTACTTTGAGGAATGTCAACATTTTAATAAAACTGAACTGAAAACCTCTCACAAGGGTTGCCTAGTGGACAGAGTTGTTGAGGGCAACCAGATGAGAAGATGCTTTGGGAAGGGCTATCTCAATAGAAGGCCATGTGAGCTTGCCATACTATTGTTTTTTTTGTTTTGTTTTTTTGCCGGCCAGCAGCAGTCCCAGTAACCAATGTTTTTAATCTATTAATTTCTTACATACAAGCAACAAACTTTAATGTTTAAATTAATAGTTGCTTTAGTCTGCTTCCAATAGCTTGTAACAATCTCAACACAATAAATAAGGAAATGTCTGTAACAAACATGTAAAAAATGATATGAAGTTAATTAACACTTACTAACTCACAGTATAGACTCCTGCTGTTTTCAGAAGGAGTCCACAGGAATAGTTGCAAAATACACTGCTCAAAAAAATAAAGGGAACACTTAAACAACACAATATAACTCCAAGTAAATCAAACGTCTGTGAAATCAAACTGTCCACTTAGGAAGCAACACTGATTGACAATCAGTTTCACATGCTGTTGTGCAAATGGAATAGACAACAGGGGGAAATCTTTGGCGATTAGCAAGACACACTCAATAAAGGAGTGGTTCTGCAGGTGGGGACCACAGACCACTTCTCAGTACCTATGCTTTCTGGCTGATGTTTTGGTCACTTTTGAATGTTGGTGGTGCTTTCACACTTGTGGTAGCATGAGCCTGGAGAGGATACCAGGAGACAGGCCAGTACACCAGGAGAATGTTATGATAATTTATTATAAATGTTATAATAAACAGTAGCCAAAGGGAGACACAATAGAGGACCTTTAATTGTCAGGATGTGCATTGAGTTCCGGAGTATTCCCTGCAGAGAAAGAAGGAAAAAAAATCTGCAAACATCACATATACAGAAGCATTCATGTACACATAGGATGAAGGAAGGTTTGCTTAAGGTTTGTGGGTGGCTTTGAAAAAAGCCGTTTTAATTTAGTGCTGAAAAGGACTGTTCAATCATGCTGTGGGCTGCCATGGTACTGCTCCCTCCACCATGAAGTATTCTTTGAGGGTATCCCTGACATGCCTTGCCTCTGTTGAGGAGTTGTTGGCAGGTACCCGACACAAATCATGCAGTGGCAGCTCTGCAGCTGCTGGACCCCTCACAGCAGGTGGCTCTTCACCCGCTGAAGCACGCATTAAGTTGTGAAGCACACATGCTGCTTTCACACACAGCTCCACAACTTCAGCGCGTACCTCAACAACATGGCGATACCACCTCCACTGTGAGGTCAGGATGCCGAAGGAGTCCACCACAAGGCAGGCCCAGGAGAGGCGGTAATTAAAATCCCGCTCCTCGAGGGACAGACGGCCGCGTCCGGGGAAGGGCCGCATCATGTTCCTCCTCAGGGGGAATGCCTCGTCAGCCACGAAGACATGGGGCTGGGGACCTCTTTGCTCAGCTCCAGGCAGGTGCTGGTCAGGGGGCAGATGGAGTGTGCCAGCCCGCAGAGCCTGACCAAAGGCAGAGTTGGCCAGAATGCCGCCTTCACTGGTCCGACCAAACCCCCCAACATTGATGACTTGGAACCAATATCCCGCGTCCACAACTGCTAGGAGGACAATTGAGAAATCCCCCTGGTAGTTAAAGAATTGGGATCCAGAGTTGGGGGGTGCAGTCATCTGGACGTGCTTGCCGTCCACAGCACAGAGGGAAGTTCCACCTGTGCAGAAAACCCTCAGCAATGGACCTCCAGTCTTCAGTGGAGGGCACCACCATGAACTCCTCTACCAGGAGTCCCAGATGGCAGCCACCACCTGAGGGACGATGCTGCAGACAGTGGAGACTCCCACACGAAAACTGTTTGCTATTGTCCTGTAGGAGTCCCCTGTGGCAAGGTATCTAAAAGTAAATAGAAAAAATAAAAAAAAAACATCTCAATCAGAATTTATAAAACAGTTCTCTCTACAGAAAGTGTGTGATAGATCTAATAACAAACCTGAAAAAAAGATGTACTAGTTAGTGAGGTTTCTTCACAAACACACATATGTATAATATCAGTTTTTATACAAAACAATGGAAATAATAAGTTTCAATGTTGAACATGAAAATATTTAATTTAGAAATTAGCACTGAGGATAAATTAAGTTGGGTATACTCAATTCAATTACTTGGTACCAGTTTAAGTAATTCATTTAAGTTGGAGAGTGTAGGCCATTATATGATGTATTAAATATAGTGGCTAACTAAAAACTATAGCCCTCTTTTCAGCATGAAGGTTGTTCAGTTGCTCAAGGAAAAGTAATGTTCATGTAGGAAATTATATTTTATTCATCAGTATTTAATTTTCAGATGTATATGTCAGCAAGCCTGATTTCTAGGTCGCCGATCAGCCGTTATCTAAAATACATCAGTACTTATGGCTACCAAGCTACATTATCATATCAGCTCTTGCCCGGTGTATTTTGGCGGTCCTCGTCCATATGTTTAGGCACAAATATCTTATATTTAGGAGATGTGGACATTAAAAATTGACTGTTTTTTTTATTGAGCTGAGATTTATTTACTCACCGAAGAAAGATGGACAGGCGTTCAGCAGCGGGGAGACAGTGCCGGTAGTTGGTGTCCCGGAGGCCGATTCGTCTCCCAATGCGGACAGCAGATCTTCGAACTGGGTCCTGGATAGACGGAAGTACCGCTGAAATCGACATCATGCCATCGTGGCGTCATCCAGACGCACCTCCTTGAGTAAGTGGTGGTACCCTCCGAACTGTTCCCGTCCCTGAAGAATCTGGTAAACCCAGGGACGTCGATGGCGTTTTTCGGCTCTCCACAGGTGAAACGCCGTAATTAGGTCCGTGAAATCCATGTCCGCCAAATTCAGTTGAAACCATCAAGCAGCAGATGGAAGCTCCTCCTATTTGATGATGCGGCGAAGCGTTGCCGCTTGTTGCCGAATGCCAACGCGGAGTTCACGCGGAATGTGAAGCAGGCAAAGCACACAAATGGGGCGAAAAATTTGCAGAAATCGCGTTTGGTGTGAACGCACCATAATAGTTGTCCTCTAGATATTATCTCTTTAGCTGTGTCACTGCAGCTCCTCCAGAGTTACCATGGGCCTTTTAACTGCTTCTCTGATTAATGCTCTGCTTGCCTGACCTGTCAGTTGAGGTGGATGAAAATGTTCTGCTTCGCAGCTTAATTTGTGACCTGTCTGTTGGGTTCCTTGGTCTTTATGATGTTATTTGCTCAGTAATCTTATTTAACAAAGGTTGACCGAACAGCTGTATTTAGACTGAGGGGAATTGAGGGCAATTAGTTGCACTGGAATTAATAAGGGTATCAAAGGTTTTGAGTAAAACTATATGCTGCACTTCTGATTTTTATTAGTAAAAAAGCTTTATATCTACATATCGTTTTCTTTTCACCTCACAATTATGTACCACCTTTTGTTGGTCTGTCACATAGCATCCCACGCAAATACGACTAAATGAGAAACAGTTTAAGGTGTAAAAATATTTTCCCAATGCACACACATTTTGATTTAGAACGTTTACAAGCAACATATTGTCATTTGTTGCTGTAACTTCTGATCACTTTTTTTGACAGTACACACTGCAGTATTGTTCTCCGG
This sequence comes from Characodon lateralis, assembly GCA_036250325.1. Lineage (NCBI taxonomy): Eukaryota > Metazoa > Chordata > Actinopteri > Cyprinodontiformes > Goodeidae > Characodon > Characodon lateralis. The sequence goes on from JAHUTJ010001867.1 coordinate 9,263, forward strand.
TGCATGCATTTTCTACTGCTTTTCGTTTTGGTGGCAGTGGTGCAAACTGTAAACATAATACTAAAATATTATCCACTTAAAAACTTAATATGCTGAACCTCTTATCACATCCACCAGATTCAGAGTAATGTGAGCATTAATTTGCCACCTTTCTATTTTAAGTCCAGAGTTTAATCTCCACATTGGTGTTAGTCCAAAGTAACTAATGTAGGGAATATAGTGCGTAGTGTTAAGGCCTCTAAATTCTTGCTGTTTAAATCTGGAAGCCAGCAAACTGTTTAGTGCTGGGAAAGTGGGATACAATTCATTTATCATCAGTCAACAACTCAATTGTAATTGGCTGATCGTCTTTGAATAGACCACTTTTTACCAGCTGGGATTAGAAACTGAATCTGAATGCACTCCATAATAACTAGAATTGAAATAACCTGTATGTAATTAAATGTGAACCTGTCTATATGATTAGATTCTATATTATTGATTGATTATAAACAATTTTAATCTGAATTGGATCTGTTTGTCTTGTAAACTGCCTGGTAAACTGTCTTGAGATCACTTTTGTTGTGAACTGATGCTATATAATCTAACCTGAATTTATCTGAACTATCAAGCCTTTTAGTTTTTCACCATAGCAATAAGCCAAAGCTACCCACAATTATTGATGTATATGAATTATCCATTAAACTTTGTGTACACAATAGGATTTTTAACCGGTAAAAACTGCAAAAATTGTATTTTGCACTGAGCCTTTTATCACTGCAAGGATCACTGCAAAATATAGTTCGCTTTGCAGTAAGGAATATCTATAGGAAACATGTGAGAACACAACAAAATTGTGAGTAACAAGGGCAATTACAGTAATTGAATGAGAAGCTCAAGGACAGAATGAAAGGCATCTCTTTCATGAAAATGTAAGGGAAGCATTTGTTTAGAGAAGAGCAGAAATTGAGGGCTTTTGTTGTTTTCGGTCTAATATTGGGCTATTTAAACCATAAATGCATTTCCTTTAACTCTCACCATCAAGGGTTGCTAAACATTTCAAAAGATGTACCCTTAAAGCAAAAGGAAATACAGTAATGAAAACACTCTGGTATCATTTCTGGATATTTTAACTGAACGGGTATATATTATTTATCCACAATCCTTTCATATGTGACGGAAAAATTTTCTCGTAAATGATAAAAAGATCAGGTCTGCAAACTGGTCCAATATTTGCTGTGAATCTTAGAATGCAAAGTTTTACTGTGAAATATGGAACATTCTAAGACATGAATGTGCACCAATCCATACTATTCTAATTTTCATTGTCCTACAGTTTAACATTTTTTTTCTATCCTCTAACAGGTTTTTTCAAGAATTGTCTTGTGTTTAGCTCCATCCATATTTTCAAAAGCTATGATCAGCTTCTTTGTGCATGCTGAATAAAAAATTCCCACACCATGATAATGCCACAACTAGGATTTACTCTGTTCAGAGTGATGTACAGTGATAATTTTTCACCCATAGATAGCATTTTGCATGAAGGCCAAAAAGTTTAATTTTTGTCTCATCTGACCAAAGCACAGTGATGCAAAGATTTTCATTAGTAATATATATATTTTTTTAAATATCAATTTTTCTTCTTTCTCTTTAATATTTGCACAACTTATTGTATTGGACTGTCACAAAAAAGTGTGTTATTGCAACATTACTCATGTGTAAAAGTCCCTTGGCTATGACTACTTTTGGAAGGCCCTTCAAAATTCTCACCTCACAAGAAAAAAGTGAGAGCTTATAATTTTAGGTATTATAACACATTTTAATCTTTAGTGTATTTATCTTTAAACATGTACGTACTCAGTTTTTGGCACTGGAAGTTATAGTTCAAAGAGGTACACAGTGTCCAAAGAAGCCTATGACTACCACAAAAGGATAAGATCTCAGACATCACCTCCTTACTCTCTGCACCCATGAATATTTCCATCATATTTTCCTCCATGTTCCTCAACTCTGTCTTTCTGCAGATCCTGCTCTCCCTTTTCAATCTCCTCTGTGAGTCCTATTGATTTCTCTGAATGTGATGATGGCACAGCTTTGTTTGCCACATGATAATTGTCTCATTGCTGGAGCTGTGATGAGAGCTCCTGTTCCTCCCTTCTTATTTATTTATTTATTAATGGAATGTGTCACCTGCTCCATACTCAAGAGGAAGAGTTAAGCAGGTTAAACAAGTGCAAGGCCGTCCATTATCGATTAGAAAAAAATGGGGGGGTTGGGCACTGGGGTGAAAATGCCGCTTTAAGAAAAAATAAGTGTAATTTGTGGGTTGTAAAATGGATTTATAGGGTAAGCGAAGTGGGACCAACCTCACTCTGCATGCTCAGTTGGTTATTTCAACTATAAGAACATACAATTGTGTTTCTTAAGAAATTAATTGATTAAAATAACCACACTGCATTGACAGAATGAGGAACATAGTCACACATCTCAAGGTAATTTAGGTAATGTACAATAATTTAGTACACAAGCTAATTTTTGGAAGGTTTGGGATTGTAACATATGACACATTTTTCTTGCTGCTAGATTTGACAGGTTTAGAGCACAGGTCTTCTTTGTCATAATTTGAATTGTAAGCTATTGTGTAATGCCATTAGAGAAGTTGAAGTTCAAGCATAATTCATGGTTGGGTTTTATTTTATGGTATAAATCCTTGCTGAAGGGTTCCCACACCATGGTCCCACAGAAATATCTGAAAACGTTTATACAGGTGTAACACTAAAACATTTTAAGTTATTCACTGACACCACACTGGTGATGACATCACTATTTTTTAGAGGAAATAGAGAGACATGGGTTTAGGGTTAGGGACAGAAATAAGGACAGGCAACACTTAAAAGATAAAACATTGTAAGAGGAGAATCAATAAAAAAAATCTTTACTTATACCCTTCTGAACATTTAATTTCAAAAACTTTGAAACCCTTTTTTAGAATTGCTGACTAGCTTCTTATATGTTTCCATTGGTATTTTGATGATTTATCTTTGATTTTTGGGCTCTATATGCTACATGTACAAATGATGTGTGATCACAGAATTGTGGAGTCAGTTGTTTTCCACAGAAGATTTTGGATGTATCAATAAAAAAATGACTGTCCACATCCTCATAGCAAATTCAAATGTATTCAGGTTTGTAGGCTAATTGGTGTCTTTATCTACATCTAGAGGCTATGTTGCAGAACTCATGATGTAAAAGTAGCTACCGTACACATGAGAAACACCAGATGAATACCTTTACATGACCACATAATAAAGCGTATGCACAGTGATGCAGAAAGTATTTCAAATGCGATATAGAGTGTGTACTGACTAACATGAAGACTCGCTCTTCAGTTGCTTATAGGGAACTGCGCTCAGAGTCTAAGCCACGCACTCCCTGCATCGACAAGGCTGCTGGACCATACTGTTTTCCTAACAACAAACACATTTCAGAAGGAGCTAGCTGACTGATCTGCAGCTAGTCATATGATTGACTTATCATATGAGCACAGCTAGCATCAAGTGCTGTTTTTCCTGATGTAACACGCCAACTTGAGTCTCTTGCCCATGGCATAGAGCGTTTTGACCCTAATAATGAGGAATCAAACATTGACGATTATCTTAGGGAAGTCGAACGCTGCCTTTTAGACCTGTGCTGCCCATCAGCACAAGAAAAATTGAAGCTCATCTGGAAGACAACATCCAGGAGCGTCCATATTTTCATGGAGAACCTGCCCCCTGCAGTCCGAGACCATTATTCAACCCTCTGCGAAGCTTTAAGGGAAGAATATTCTGTGTACACGGACCGGGCCTCCACAGCACTTGGTGCTTTCGTTATCCAGCAAAATAAAAGCGAAGCACTCAGAGAGTATGACCGGCAAATGAGAGCCGCTTACTTCAAAGGTGGTATTGCTCCTGGCATAGAGGAGGGACATGCTTTTAAATCTCTGTTCCTCCACAACCTTCATGAAAGCGCATGTTACGATGTAACTATGTGCTGTAAAACAAAAACCCTCAGCATGCAGGAGATCTGTAAATACGCTCAGATGGCGTGGGAAACACGTGCAAGCCCTACTATTGGATCAGAAGGTGAGGCTCGAGTTTTACTGGTGCACACAGAAGAAGACAGTCTTGCGTTAGAAGGCAGAGAAATGCCTTCAAACAGAACCCATGTTAAGAACAGGTTAAGGGAACAACGTATGTTTGGTCAGCTGGACCGGGGGGTTGGTACAACCATGGTCAAAGTTGCTGGACCACTTCCGGCCGAACAGACAACCTGACCATCATGTGAGGCCCAAAGGTAAGCCTGACAGTAAAGTCAACATGGAGTCAACATGCAGGATGGAACCCGAGGAGAGAGATGGAGGATGCCTTCCACAAGATTCTGACAGAAGCAGTGCGCCAGGCATGAGCCCAACCTCCACCATCATTAGAGGCAGCTGACCATCCGGTGAAAACGGATCCAAAACCCCCGCCAGCATGACTAGGCGTGGACCCAGTCTCCACAGCCATCAGAGGCTACCTGATCAGATGGAGAGACAAACCTGGGAAACTCAAAGAACCCCTTGGGACCTCTTCAGGAGAAACACAACAAACCATTCCTCCAAGGTTCTTGGGTAAACTGAACCAAAATGAACATACAGGTTACCTATACTATCTCACCAGTATAGGAGGACATGTCAAACTGAGGCTCCATTTTAAAACAGGATCAGAGATCAGCCTGATGTTCTCGGTCTTGTTTGAGGAGGTGTGTAGAGCCATGCTCTCCCTCAGTAAACCATTTCAGGCTGAAGCTTGTGATGTAAGCATCACGAGCTGGGTGGAGATTGACATCACACTCAAAGACATGACTCTTGTGCACCCCATCTATATGTGCACATTAAACACAGAGCTTTTTCTTGGTGGCCAGGACTTGCTGGACAGGCTCATTGACTGCCACCAGGACCAACTCTGGGTCCAGGCGGAGGTGCAAACACCACTGGGTGCAAGCAGCAAACCATCCTTGGTGACAAACCAGGTTGCCAGCTTAGAGGAGCCCAAAGAACCTCTCAGGCCATTCTCGGTGACAGACATGGGCACCTCTGTGACACAGCTGCACCCAGCCACCCAGAAAACTCCTCCCTGCAGTCATGCATCATTTCTTTGCTCTTTAAGGAACCCAGGTGTGAAAACTTGCAACCCCAAAGTGGTGGAAGGTGTACACCTGGAAACCATGATCATACCAGAAGTGCTTCTATGGAAATTATCGACTGGTAGAGAGCTGTATGATTGTGTGTGCCAAGAAGATCCCCTTTTAACTGAGGCACAACACAGCCCCACACTCCTCTTAGCAGACTGGCTCCACCCTCTCCTTAAGACAGCCAGAGTGTGCACCTCCAGTGTGCAGATTGGCATCAGGCAGCTCTCCCAAGCTTTCAGCATTGTTCCAACAGACCAAAGAGGGGTCACATTAGCCTACGCCCATTACTCTGCTGTAGGGGGCCATAGGAGCTGCAAAGCCACACTACACACACTCCAACAGATGGCGTACTGGCCTCCAACGTCTCACAACACTCAGGTCTACATCCAAGGATGCTTAACCTGCTGCCAGTTTCAACCATCCCAGGCAATCGGTCAACCTCCGCTTCAGCGAAGGGGGGTTACATTACTTTGGTTCCACCTTCAGACCAACTGGGTCGAACCAGCTCCAAAATTAGCAGGAGGTAACAAATTCCTCCTAACTGTGACATGCAGCTTCATTAAGTCAGCACCAAATGACACTGTCATCCCAGCTGCTGCTCTTTTGCTGAACCAGATGAAGTTCTACATCGAACTCTCCTCCCCAAGAACAGAGCTTGTCTCCATGTCCGGGAAAGGAGAGACCAGTAGGACCAGTTTAGATAGATGCATGTTTCACAACTCACACTAACATGCACTAACCACTAACAACTTTCTTCAACAGGAACTGTTAAAAATATAACTACCTGTCAGGTATACACAGTGTTAAACTGCAAGTTGCATGCTATTTTTCCATTAACCCTCTGCATGCACTGCAGACCCTCACAGAAGTGATTAAGAATGATTTAATGGACACACATGCTGCCAGAGATTTCAGGCAAAGTCTTATTAAGAGAGGTTGGTTCATCAGTAGACAGCCCCACCGAGGCATGGAGACCTACTTGCCGAGTCCACCACAGCAGACACCTTGCAACCTCCACAAACACACCTGGCTGATAGCCTAAGTAGTGCAGTTCCATTATTATTACATTACTTTTCTTTCCTCTCCTTTTTCCGGTCTAAATGTCTCAGAAACAGGAGTTATGTTAAATCCCATCATCATTTGAAAGAGCTCATTTGTTTAAACCTAAGCTCATGATAAACATTGGTTTTGTTAAGATAACACACTGCATAGTTGGTTAGACACCAGGATTGACTCCTTCACATTTATTGACCCATGGTTCATAGCACTATCTTTGCCAATGCCACAGGATGATTCCCGTGCCTGACTGGAATTGGACGACTAAGCTATGACCCCATTAGCTTAGTCCAGAGACGTAAAAGTGCTGGAAAGTCATTTTCCATCATCTGTAAACGTTTTATTCACCGAGAGAGTTTTCCTCGTTTATAATAATTGGCTCATATTTTCCACCGCATGGCTGCACTTCTGCCGCGGAAAAACATCTTGCTGAGCTGATTACAGACGTGGAGAAAAAATACACGGACTCTTTCATCATAATACTGGGAGATTTTAACA